>JADBJO010006195.1:132500-135000 GCA_016801955.1 Conus betulinus
TTCCCCCATCAGTGTCAGCCAAACAATTCCCCCATCCAAACAATTCCCCCATCAGTTATCAGCCGAACAATTCCACCATCAGTGTCAACCAAACAATTCCCCCAGTGTGTCAGCCAAACAATCCCCCATCAGTGTCAGCCAAACAATTCCCCCATCAGTTATCAGCCAAACAATTCCACCATCAATGTCAACCAAACGATTTCCCCATCAGTGTCAGCCAAACATTCCCACATCAGTGTCAACCAAACAATTCCCCCATCAGTAAAAGCCAAAACAATTCCCCCATCGGTTATCAGTCAAACAATTCCCCCCATCAGTTTATCAGCCAAACAATTCCCCAACAGTGCAGCCAAACAATTCCCCCATCAGTTTCAGCCAAACAATTCCCCCATCAGTGTGTGTGTTCCCCCAACAGTGTCAGCCCAAACAATTGTGTCAGTGTTGTGTCAGCATGTGTGTTCTGTGATCAGAAAAATGTGTGAGGAGGTGTGTGTGTGAGAGATGAGAAAAGTGTGGTTTGTGCGTGGTGCGCGCGGGTCGTTTGGTGTGTGGTGTGTGTGTGGTGTGTGTGTGTGTGTGTGTGTGTGTGTGTGTGTGTGTGTGTGTGTGTGTGTGTGTGTGTGTGTGTGTGTGTGTGTGTGTGTGTGTGTGTGTGTGTGTGTGTGTGTGTGTGTGTGTGTGTGTGTGTGTGTGTGTGTGTGGTGTGTGTGTGTGTGTGTGTGTGTGTGTGTGTGTGTGTGTGTGTGTGTGTGTGTGTTGAATTGATTTCAAGTGATTCTTGTTTTCGAAGGAAGCATTGGGCGTGATGGATAAACCTGGAGATAGGGTTCGTCGTTTCTTGTACTCCATCCCCCCCCCCCCCCCCCCCCCCCACCGCCCATCCCCCCTCCCCCCGTTTATTTTTTAGTTTTTGTATTTGGATTATTTCATTGTTCTTCTGATGTTCTCCTTTGTTTTGTTCCTTCTGCATTTTTCTGTCCTTTCTTTCCTCTGCTTTTTTTTTTTTTTTTTTTTTTTTTTTGATTCTTGCTTATTAGTCATTCATTCAATTGTCCTTTTATTTCAAGCATTTTTTTTAAATTTTCTTACATTCTTTTTCGAATATTTATTATTTTTTTTTTTTTCTTATTTGTCGATATTTTGTTGTTTTTGTTTTTGGACTTCCTACTTATCCGTTCGATTTCGCCTTCTACTCTCCACCTTCTTCTCCTCTCTCCCCTCTCTTCCTCCTTCCAGGTCTGTTTCTCTATCACTGTCCACTATCCTTTCCATTTCAACTTGGATACGAGCGGTTGACTACATATACTTGAGTGTGTGTGTGTGTGTGTGTGTGTGTGTGTGTGTGTGTGCGTGTGTGTGTGTGTGTGTGTGTGTGTGTGTGTGTGTGTGTGTGTGTGTGTGTGCGCGCGCGTCGCTATGTCAATCTGACGTAAATGGTTTTCAGTCAGTCATTCATGTGTGATGCGCGCGAGCGTATGTGTGATGTGCATCATAATGTGTGTTGTACTTGCTTGTTTGCACACCAGCATGCTTATGTAGCCTTACGTACTGCCTATGATTGCATACTGTAAATGACTGTATGTGTCTGTTGGTTTTTAAGGGGGGGCGGTGGTGATGGTGTGGTGTAGATGAGTATCTGAAAAGGAGGATGAACATGAAGCTGAGCTGTCAAACGCCGTTTTCTATGTTTGAGCCCGCCAAATTTTAACCCCAAACATCTGACAGTGCAGTTAATGCTTATCATGTATTATTGAAATCTCTTACCCAAGGGAATTGACAGTACGCCCATTTGTTTTTATGTAATAACATTGAGGTTAACACCAGCCGCCGTGGCGAAGTGGTTAGCGTCGCGTGCTTCCGGCTGGGAGGGCGTGGGTTCGAATCCCATCAGTGTCATGTGGGGTTTTTTACTGCCCCGACCGACTTCTACCCAGAGTTGAGTTTGCTGCGGGCTCAGCTGGGAAGACTGGGACCACACAGTTGAGTTTCATCCACTTCATGGATGCGTCTTTGAGAACGTTGCTCAAATTTCCTGACCAACACTGCAGGTGTCTGTATCTCTCGGGCCGGTTGACGCCGGGATATATTATGAAAGGAAGCGTAGAGTACATCCATGTCATGCAGTCTCAGACCGGAATGGGAATCTGTAGCATCATCTTCATCATCCTCATTCTCATAGATTAGCATAAGCCCCGCCCCCCCCCCCCCCCCCCCCCACCCCCCCCCCCCCCCCCCCCCCCCCCCCCCCCCACCCCCCGTAAAAAAAAAAAAAAAACATTGAGGTTAACCACCTCATTGGCATTTTAGGGGATAATGCAGACATGGATAACCGTTGTAGGAAAATGGGGATGAGGGTCCTGATAACACTGCTTTCTACCACCAGAAGGACCACACACACAGGATGAGGCCAGCCATTCCACAGGCGATGCAGAGAACATTATACATATACCAACATGACTTCTGTGGAATTCTCTCCACCATTCGCAGGACATTATTTCCA
>JADBJO010006196.1:0-2500 GCA_016801955.1 Conus betulinus
CCATCTGTCTGCCTCATATTTTGTGGTATTATATCGTTTAGAGCAGCCTATGTTAAGAGGGCATGGACGTGCCATGTATTCAAGAGTAAGGCGGGGTCAGGATCAAATGCTTTGTTTGATGTACAGTGAAAACATGTGAAAGAAGGGAAAAAATGTTCAACAGACGTAATGCAAGGCAAGGAGGTTTCTCTTTTTCTCGATGTCTTTATGCAAGCTTATCGTATATATGAGCGCGACTCTGTGTGTATGGAATTCTGTAATCATTACTCTGTGTGTATGGAATTCTGTAATCATTACTCTGTGTGTATGGAGTTCTGTAATCATTACTCTGTGTGTATGGAGTTCTGTAATCATTACTCTGTGTGTATGGAGTTCTGTAATCATTGTTCTGTGTGTATGCAATTCTGTAATCATTACTCTGTGTGTATGGAATTCTGTAATCATTATTATTTTATGTGATTTTCCCCCCAAAAATTCAACCCGGGAAACGGACACATTGTCACAATATAATCAAATATCAGTTAACCCTTTTCTGTCATGGACCTCCCAACCTCAAGGTAGTGCACTTCCATGAAACTCTAAGGCCAGGCACGCTTTTCATCGAGAGCAATGAATTTATCCCCCATGCATCCTTTACTCTGTAACGCGCATATCCTCTGGAAACCCCTTTGAACCTATTTCCTCACGTTCAGCCTCTTCCAAAGTCACTCCTACATTTTATGTACTTTCAATCCAGCTCGCCTCTTATATTCTGATACTATGTCGTTCAAAACTAACTGGCAGTTTCCACTGACTGTGGCCATGTTAAGAGGTCAAGGACGAATCGTGCATTCTGAAAACGGTGGAATCAGGCCCAAATGCTTTTTTCGATGTGCTATGAAAAAAAAATGTGAAAGCAGATACGGATATTTGTTTTACAAACTTTACACGTCGCGTTGCCCCCCCCCCCCCCCCCCCCCCCCCCCTCCATGTCTTTATTCAACCTATTGTAAACATAAGCGTGACTGTAAGTGTGTATGTTCTTCTGTAGTCACTGGTCAATGTCATTTTTTTTCTTTAAGAGCCAACACCAGCTTTTTTTCAGGAATCAGACACGTTTGTCACAATGCAATCGAGCATCTATTATCACCTTTCTTTCAGGGCCTCTATGGACATGTGAAACTCAACATTGGGCACTCACACAAAACTCTTAAGCCACATCTCATCGAGAGCATGAAATTCATCCCTCTTACATCCTTTACTTTCCACCGTGCATATTGCTTGGTGCCCTTTTCAACCTAACTCCTCACGTTCACCTCTTCCTAAATCTGTCTAACATTTCCTTTACTTTCGTTCCCTCTGCCTCATATTTCATGATAATAATTATGTCGTTCAGAGCTAGCTGTTTCCACTGATTGTGCCCATGTTAAGAGGACATGGACATGATACGTATTCTGAGCTAGGTGGGATTAGGCCCAAATGCTTGTTTCTGTGAACCCCCCCCCCCCCCCCCACACACACACACACACACACATGAAACTAGGATAAGACAATTTGTTTGAAAACCTTTATGCATAGAGATCTCTCTTTTTCCCCATGTCTTTAGGCAAGCTATTTGCGTGAGCATGACTCTCTCTCTCTCTCTCTCTCTCTCTCTCTCTCCTCTCTCTCTCTCTGTGCATGTGTGTGTGTGTGTGTGTGTGGTGTGTGTGTGTGTGTGTGTGTGTGGTGTGTTGTGTGTGTGTGTGTGTGTGCTCCTTAACATGTTCCATTCATTCTGTCCCAACTGTTCTCTAATGTCACGTGATTTCATCCTGGCCATTTGCAGAACTCTTCTATGCCACCAGCAGATCGACATGCTATTCATATTCAACAACAATTCGTTCACTTCCTTGTCACTTCCTCTTGGCACACTCGCACATTTCTTACATCCTCAAACACCCCCCACCCCCACCCTGACACCTCACTTCCGTCTGCCTCTCCACCTCTAAACGCTAATATGACACCGTTTGGTGCTGGCTGTGTTTGCCGATTGATCCCCAGTCAAAGGGAGATTGACGTGCCATGCATACGGAGCTAGGATTTCACCCCCACCCTGTCTACTGTCTGGCCTTATGCAGTCAAAAAGACATGAACAGGAGACAGTCTTTTTGACGAAGAGGGCAGATCGTTTTTGTTTTCTTTCCTTTCTTTTTAGCATTGCATATGCATGTAAAGTCTCTCTCTCTCTCTCTCTCTCTCTCTCTCTCTCTCTCTCTCTCTCTCTCTCTCTCTGGTTGAAGTCTTTTATGTTGTAAACAACCGAGTGCAGAATATAGAAATCGCAGTAGGCTTTTTTAAGATCCTTTGTCAAGAACGCGCACGGACGCGCGCTCGCACACACACACACACACACACACACACACACACACACACACACACACACACACACACACACAGAAACGAAACCAAAACGAAATTTTCTTCAGAGAGAGAGAGGGAGAGAGAGAGGGGGGGCAGGGGGCAGGGGGGCAGGGGGAAA
>JADBJO010006196.1:12500-25000 GCA_016801955.1 Conus betulinus
TAGTCTGCCATTCTTTTTTTCTTATTTCACTGTCAATGATCTTTTTTAAAATGAATATCTGGTCTGTTGTTCTGTAGGATTTTCGAAATCCTGCCTGTTCTTTTATAAATAAATCTCTGCTTTCTATGTAATTTTGTTATCCTATTGTTTAATATTTGACAGAAAGCATTACTCAGGCAGCAATTTAAAGTAATTCCACGATAATTGTTAGGATTTGTAGGATCGCCGCTTTTGTAAATGGGCACACAAATGCCATGTTTCCACAGAGTGGGATACTGGCCATATCTTAGTACCCAGTTAATATATTCTTAAGAGGTATAATAATTATGTTAGGCAAACTGGCTTTGATTATTTCATTTGAGATTCCGTCCTTTCCCGTGGCTTTTTTTATTTTTAAATTTCGAAATGTCTTATGGATTTCTGATATACTAATTGGTTCATCAACATTTGGATTATATATAACATTTTTTGCTTCAGATAATTTTTTTGCTCAATCAGTTTTTTTCTCTGTTCTGTTATTTCAATATTCCTGCTAATTAATTTTCTCTAGTGAGATATCCATTTGTCTTCATGAATTTCCTTCCTTTTATTTTGATTCGTCTTTTGCATGTTCGTTAATTCGTTTAGTGTTCTCCATACTTGATTTGGATCCTTTTCAAAGGCTTCATTTAGTTCTCTAACAAGTTTGTCTCTGTATATATTTTTTTTGTCTTTCTAAAATACTTTTGTATGCCTTCACAGTTGAAAAGTACTTTGCCTGTAGGTATCGATTGAAAGGGTGTCTGTCAGTGCATTTAAAAGTGATCTTACTTCTTTTCTTAGAAGAAAACATTTTTCATCAAACCATTTTTTGTGTTTGGGATTTTTTCTCTTTCTTTTGCGCATTTGTCTTTGTTTGAGTGATAGGGATGCTGCGTCTTTTATTGTTTGGGTCAGATCATTAACCATGTTGTCAATGAAGACCGAGGTCTCCGCATCATGATCTTGTGTCTTCTCCATGCGTTTCTCTATTTCATCTATACGACTCTTCACGATAGAGTTATTTAAAGCAATGCTCAGCTTTACTGCAGATTCGTCATCCCAAATAAATGACGTCATGGTTTTTAAACTTTTGTGTCATTTCTGTTTGACGTGTTCTACGTACGTAAGGGAGCACTGTCAGCATGCGCATTTATTTTCATATTAGGTCTATCATTGCCAACAGTAGGAAGTAAAATTGACAGTTCTATAGGACAATGATCAGAATATACAGTGAGTTTTATTAACTTTGCATGCAATTACATCTTTCATTAGGTCATGTGATACGATGAAATAATCTACCACGCTATTTCCTTTTGTGTTAAAACAAGTAAAATTTCCTTTAAGATCGCCAAGTGAGCGACCATTAAGAATATACATATTATTTTTCCAAACAAATATCTACTAATTTTCGTCCATTTTTTTGTATAACGCTGTCTCAAGAGCATCGTTTGTGAATAACATTATAAGGATTGTCATTAGGACATGCATACAAGTTGTTTTCACCATCCCGTGTCAATATAATCTATTAATTGTCCAGTTCTTGCATTAAAATCCCCACACAGTATAACATTCCCTTTGGTAGAGAAATGTTCTGTTTGTCTTTCCAACTCTTCCCAAATGCGCACCGTATTATCACGTCCATAAGATGACGATTCAGGTGGTATATATATACAACCAATGAAAGTATCAAGTTCGTCATTTGTGGAAGAAAGAATTAACCAAACAATGTCAGAATTACTCACATGTGTGTGTGTGTGTGTGTGTGTGTGTGTGTGTGTGTGTGTGTGTGTGTGTGTGCGTGCGTGCGTGCGTGCGTGTGTGTGTGTGTGTGTGTGTGTGTGTGTGTGTGTGTGCGCGCGCGCGCGCGCGCGCGCGCGCGCGCGTGCGTGCGTGCGTGCGTGCTTGCGTGTGTGCGTGCATGCGTGCGTGCGTGCGTGCGTGCGTGTGTGTGTGTGTGTGTGTGTGTGTGTGTGTGTGTGTGTGTGTGTGTGTGTGTGTGTGTGTGCCTGCCAGAAGAAATTCCAAAATAGTTTGACACGAGTTTTAATCATCGATACCCGATTGTATACATTACAAACAGAATGAAAGAAAAAAAAAACATTAGCCAGTAAAAGAAGGCTGGAATGCAACTACTAGTAAAGAAAACATATCGTTCAGTGTGCCCGCTAACATTTTGGTCTGGTGAAGAATGGTTGGCGTTACTAGATCGGCCATGCATAAAAAGGTGTGACTATCAAGGTCAGCTTTGTTGTTTTCAATATTGCAACTGCATTTGTTGGCTTCAGTTTACTTCAGAATGGACCAAAGAAATGAAAAAAAAAAAGGATATGAAATTCGGACGGAACGTCTGCTCTTTGCTGTTGGCCATCTGCTACAGAATTCTTGTCCAAAATGAGCGGCATGAGTTAAGAGTGAGTATATTCATCTTGATTGTGTGTCTGAATTCGTTGCACATGTGTCTAAAACTGTGTATTCTAATACATCATACTTTTGTTGGGACTTTTTTTTTTGTGAGAGTCTGGTGTGAATCAAAGTATTGTGTAACTTTTTCCCGCACATGTGCTGTGTATGTTTCATCAGGCCATTTGAATTGATTGATAAAAGAAGGAACAGCCCCTCCCCTCCCTCCAAAACAAACAAACAAAGAAATAGAAACAAAGACAAAACAACAAAACTCGGTATCCCTATCACTGAGGCCTCTTCATTCATTTGTTGCAGTTCACATCCCACAGTCCACTTTGAATAGTATTGCTGTTCTTTGTCTATACTTCATCACTCTATACCTCAAAATCAGAGTGAAAGTCTCCTTCTACCCAGACTCCTCAAAAAGAAGGCAGCAAGTTCCTTGGGCTTATGCTTGAATAGCTGGAGATTTTGACTGCAAGGCACACCGGTTTCGTTTTTCTTCTTGTTCATTGATTTGCAAAGAGCATTCCATGACTCGTTTGTTAAGAGTTCTAGCCATGTCCTACAGTTGTGACTTTTATATCTTTAACTGGTGTGACCACGTCAGTGTCTCTTGTTTCAGTTTCAGTTTCATCAAGGAGGCGTCACTGCGTGCGGACTAGTCCATATACGCTACACCGCATCCGCTTAGTTTTGAGACCAAACTGCGCATGATTTGAAGCTGATGGATAATGGATTAACTTCAGAGATGAGACAATTGAAGAAGAGGGTCTTGTGGCTACAACTCAGCGGATGTCTAACCTACGCATTAGCCCAACGCGCTGGTCAGACCTTGAGTGCCTACCTATCATCTTGAAACTGTAGAGGTCAAGGCTTATGTGGGCTCTCTTTTTTACATCTGTCTGACGCGAGGCTTTTTCTCTCTGCATAGTGAAAGCTTTTTCTGATCGTCTCTTGTCGGTCCTCTACTAAAACAAACAAACAACAAACGAACAGACGAACAAACAAACAAATTTCGCCTGGTTGTACGGATAAATCTGCTATCGCTGACAACGATCCTTTTCTCTTAGCATTACCAGACGGTTCTGTTATGTGAAATATTTTACTAAGTGTTGTGATGTTTCCAGAAATGTTTTAGTGATTGTTCACCCTCTCTTTTGCATCCTGTGAATGAATTTTAAATAAGAATTTTAATTGTTTTAATTATCTGAGTTACTGGTTCATGAAAGGCGTTTCGGATTTTAATCACTCGCTCTTTCGTGTCACTACATTAACAATCAATACAAAACAAAGCAAAGCAAAAGAAAAGAAAACACACACACAAAAAAGGCTGCGGTTTGACGTGACAGAAATTCTCTGTGGACCTTCCAAAATGTTGAACTTGTTTGCGTGCACATATGTGTGCGCGGTTTGTGCACGCATGTATTCAGTTAAGATAAAATGGAACATTTTTCGTGCCTTTCTCGTCTTCTGTCTTGCTCGTACACACACACACACACACACACACACACACACACACACACACACACACACACACACACACACACACACACACACACAACACACACACACACACACACAAGCGCGCACGCACGCATCACGCACACATACATACACATACACAGACTTCAGAGAGAGAGAGAGAGAGAGAGAGAGAGAGAGAGAGAGAGAATTCACACACGTGTACATACGCACACACGCACACTCATACATGCACATACATCGATACTCAGTGGTATGCACATGCAACACAAGATCAGCAAGAAAGAAATGAGTTGATGCATAACAGGTCATTAAACGATCAGTACACCTCAACATGTTATTCAACCGGACAGGAATATTCATTTTCTCCCATATAATTCACACTTGGCGCTGTATTACTTTATTTTC
Organism: Conus betulinus; assembly: GCA_016801955.1. Taxonomy (NCBI): domain Eukaryota; kingdom Metazoa; phylum Mollusca; class Gastropoda; order Neogastropoda; family Conidae; genus Conus; species Conus betulinus. The sequence goes on from JADBJO010006196.1 coordinate 16,818, forward strand.
TAGCCAACAACAACAACAACAACAACAACAGCGCGAATTTGCTCCGACGACGAACGGAGATTTTGCACCTTCGATGTATGGAAAGGACTATTGACTGAGCTCTATTGAAAAAGCAAGTGTGATTTTGAACCTACGGTGTAGAAGAGGACTATTTACTGAACTCCTGTAAAAACGCAAGAGGCATCACATGTCAGGACTTTGGTTGTTTCTTTGTTTTTCCTTGTTTTGATGCACGGCGAAAATGGCCGCTTCAAATTCAGTTTCTGATGTCTTTGTCCTGATGAGTTAAAGTCACGGTCTCCTCCTTCCCCCTAACCCTTGACACCCCCCCCCCCCCCCCCCCCCCCCCCCCCCCCCCCCCCCCCCCTCCTCTCTCTGGCACAGAGAGAGAAAAAACTCGAAATTCGAAATCTTTAATGAGGATGAATAGATAAGCTCGAAGCTTTTATTTTTACACTATGCCTTCAAATTAATATACATAAAAAGGAACAATAACATCGATTTGACAAAATTAAACAGAATAATAAGAAAAAACAACAGAGAGAGAGAGAGAGAGAGAGAGAGAGAGAGAGAGAGAGAGAGAGAGAGAGAGAGAGAGAGAGAGAGAGAGAGAGAGAGCATTTTATCATGTTTAAACTTGTAACAAATGCAGTCGGCAGTCGGCACACACTATAATTCTGTTTATGCTGTTAATGGTGTTTTGTTTGTTACAAGATCTATGATATCAATCTGTTCTGTTGTTTTTCAAGAGTAGTAACTGTACAAATTTGTGTGTCTGAAAATAGCCTATTCTTCAGAAGGCATTTGATCTCGATAGACTGATTACAGATTTGTCAACGTTTTAAGATAGACATTTCTCATAGCAATATGCAGACTCACATTTTGGGAAGGGGAGTGATTTTTTTATTATTTTTTTTTTGTTGTTATCACAGAAAGACGTGTCGTTTTTTTTAAAAATAATCTTTTTAAGTATTCTAAGTTGGTTTCTAAATCATAATATCGAGCCAGATATTTCCTAAGTTCTAATGAAATACTGATAATGAACTTCTCTCAGAGGGAGAGAGAGAGAGAGAGAGAGAGAGAGAGAGAGAGAGAGAGAGAGCCGATCCTTCTGTACCCTCCCCCCCCCCCCCCCTCCCCCGCGCGCACGCGCACACACACACACACACACACACACACACACACACACACACACACACACACACACACACACACACACACACACACACTCCCCCTGCTATCCGTTCCACTGTACTCTTGCGTTCCCCCTCCCCCCTCTACCTCCCCCCCCTCTCTTTTTTTTTTTTTTTTTTTTACATGAAAACTAAACTGCATGGAAGTTCCTGACAAAGCTTAACCAAACAATACACGGGTAATGATACCCCAGTTGTACCCCATTTTATTGATCCTGTTCGCCACCTCCCCCCCCACCCCCCCCCACCCCCACCCCTTCCATCTCCCCTTCCTTTTGCATTTCCACATCAGCAGCACCCCAAACAGACACACAATCCCAAGGGGAGGGAATTCCAGAAAAAAAGGGAAGGGTGCGAGAGACCGTGGCTGGCGCATGCGTGACACAGCTGTCAAAGTTAGTTTGGAGTTCATTTCTCTGACTGTTCCCCATCGGCCCGGGTTCATCATGGCGTTCTGCTGTTGTTTCTGGCCCTGGATCTGGAAAGGTGGGGGTGGGTGGGGGTAGGGACAGAGAGTGGAGGGGGTGATGGGGGCATATCTATCTATCTATCTGTCCGTCTGTCTGTCTGTCTGTCTGTCTAATTATCTATCTAAATGTCTATCTATCTATCTATCTATCTATCTATCTATTAATTTATCTATCTGTCAATTTTTCACTCTGTCTCTCTATCCATCTGTCTATATTTATCTGTTTATCTATCTATTAATCAATCAGTCAATCAATCAATGTATCTGTCTATTTGCTTACCTCTCTCTCTCTCTCTCTCTCTCTCTCTCTCTCTCTCTCTCTCTCTCTATATATATATATATATATATATATATATATATCTATCTCTCTCTCTCTCTCTCTCTCTCTCTCTCTCTCTCTCTCTCTCTCTCTCTCTCTCTCTCCCTCCATTTATCTATCCATCTCTTTCTTTCGCTCATGTTTCCCGACCGGAAGACGAAACCCCATTTTGGGCAGACGATTGTGTTGTCAGAACGGGCAGAGAAAGACAGACAGACAGACAGACAGGACACAGAGATAGAGACAATCAAAGTCCACATGTGCCGCTAGTGATAGATACAGTGTGTAAACTCTAACGTCCTTTCTGGTTCCCAATTTCTTTGTGTTTTTTTTTTCCCATCAACAACACCGTCTCCTCCTTCACACACACCCAGCAATTGATTAAAATCTTTGTCTAACGGTTGTTTTAATGTCGGAGGAATTGCTGACCTGTTCTTCTTTTCTCCCCACCGCTTATTTGTTCAACGTAACATTGTTCGGTTAATCAGTGGGAGACTGCATCTTTTAGAAGATTTAGAAGATGTACATAAAGGCTGTGATGTACAATTCTTAACTCTTTTCAGCGCAGGTGTGACTGACAATGCATGAGTTGTCAATCACAGGAGCTGACCACCCTGCCCTCTGACACCTGTTGGTCTCCCTTGTGTTCTCTAAACTGATCTACAAGTATAGTCTCAAAAACACGCTTTGCCCTTGCGTTCATCTTATTTGTTGATCTTATTTCTTCTGCAGCCCATTTCAGTTCAGAACATTCTTTCTGGTTCCACTTTTCTGTTCTTCCGTAGTTGGTTTGGAATGGCGTGGGAGTTTGTTTTCCTTTCACAGGACAGGAGGTGGTGTATCTGCTGTCGATGCCGAGGGAGGGCCGACACAATGATATCGGGTTCCACGGAAGAATCTTGAACGGGGGATGAAACTCGACCCCTGGACAGGCGATACAAACAGTTTTGTTTTCAAGACGAAGTTTGATGGTCCATACACGCTGCGAGTGAAGGATATGTTCTCATTTTTATTTTCCCACCGCACAACAACAATCCCCTCCCCATCTCTTGTTAGAAGAGAGAAAGAGAGAGAGAATGAGAAAGGGAGAGACAGAGACAGACAGGCAGACAGACAGAGACAGACAGACAGACAGACAGGACACAGAGACAGAGACAATCAAAGTATACGTGGCTTCCTCAACACCTCGCTATTTATTCTGAACTTATTTTCTCTCTTTTTTCCCCTTTCATCCTCACCCTTCTTCCATCTGTTTCCCAATAACGTGATCACTCAGTTTCAGACTTTGCCACACACTGAGAGTTCAAGAGGGCGTGGCTGGTGCATGTGTGACGCAGCTGTCAAAAACAGTTGTAGACTTCATCACTCCAGCACTCCCCTGTGGCTTGGCCAGATACACTTCGGGTCCACCAGACGTTCTTGTCAGACGAAAAGGGAGGACAGTAGATGCTATCGAATTGCTTTTTAAAAATACCCAGATAACAAAACGAAATCAGAATCTTGAAAGCACTTTTTTCATACATACCAGAGCATTGGAAAACACATTTATACATATAAAGACGCTGACGAAATAACAAACGTAGCAGGTCTGCATATGATGTTGTCCTGGAAGTTGATCATCTCTGTGTTCAGTTCTCTTATTACTACCATGCACTCCTAGCTTCGTATCAAAGACATCCTCTTCCCCATCTCTCTCTCTCTCTCTCTCTCTCTCTCTCTCTCTCTCTCTCTCTCACACACACACACACACACACACACACACACACACACACACACACACACACACACACACACACACACACACACACACACACACACACACACACACACGAAACAGCATTAAAAAAGATTACACCAACACTTACATGAACACTTTTGTGCACATCATAAATGACTGTTGAGTAATAGAAAGGTACAACAAGATCAACTGAGTGACAAAACAGCTAATCATTATCATTGTGTCTCTTGCAATAAAGTAGAGCTTAAGGGCAGAGTCCCCAACAGAAAGCCTTGAGGATACGGTCTGGAAACATTATGGTGGGGGAAAATCTGAAATCACTTCAAGCTGTGAGTTATGCTAATACACGCCGGAAAAAAAATTGTGCCTGCTGGAATCGATAATTGCAGCAGCTATGCAAATAAAGTGGGTGTGCCATCATCCATTTCGGCGCGCCGGGTTTGAGGAAAAGAGATTCGGGCACTTGCTGCTGACTGGTGAAATGACACGCATTGCCGTGTGCCACGAATGGTAATAATGGATGATGCTACTGTTGTGTGATACCACTGCATCTCTTGTTAGAGCTGATGTATGTCATGGTGATGTGGTGGCGACTCTCTCTCTCTCTCTCTCTCTCTCTCTCTCTCTCTCCCTCTCTCTCTCTCTCCTCTCTCTCTCTCTCTCTCTCTCTGTGTATCTGTGTGTATGTGTGTGTGTGTGTGTGTGTGTGTGTGTGTGTGTGTGTGTGTGTGTGTGTGTGTGTGTGTGTGTGTGTGTGCGTGTATTCACAGTAGCATTATAGTACTAGAATTGAGAACCCTTGCGACTTTCTTAAAATAGACTAGGCAAAGGATATCTCAAATGAAAGTTTAACAGAAAATAATAATTGCTCACACTTGAAGTGTGTAAACGAACCAGACGTTTCTCTCAATACTTTCCAAACATTAATCAACTCTGGACAGATGCGTGTGGGATGAATACAAAAAAAAGCAATGTAAAACTGGTTGTAAATTCTCGTGAGCTTCTTCGAAGAATTCATGTTTTATAATCACAGAATACAGGCAGAGACAAGACACGCCGAAAGTAAGAAATAAATGATTCAGGAAGTGGATTGCACACGCCAATTTTGCCTGGAAATGGACATTCGATTTCATGTTAACACTTAAAACAAAAGTTAGTTTCACGGTGAGGTGATTGCAGAAGAATATGGAAACAAACTGGAAAGAAGAAAATCACTATTCCGCTGAACGGAAGAAAACACACAAATTACGATTCAACACGATGCGTTTTGACCTCTTAGATCTTCTTTAGGCAAAACAACAACATTCAAGACGACGAAAATGCTGAACGAACAATCCCATCTCAGATTGGGCGCCCAGTTGTCTTGTTTGTCTTGCCTGAAGACGACCAAAAGGTTTTGTTCTGTAATTTACTTGTCTCTCGTTGGGCCAATGGTAATTTTTCTGGTAAGTTTATTAATGTCAAAATGAACTTCTTGTCCTTCTGTGGCTGAAAAAACAATGATATCCATGCGCGTGCAAAAGTCTGATATAATCGTTCATAACAGTTTTTTTTGTGGTGCCTGTCTGTTTGAAAAGTTCACACGCACACAATGGTTTAAAAATGGATTACAATCAACATCTGTAATGACACTCCTCCTAAATGTTGCACAAGATGGGACGAGAAAAGGCAAATGTTAAAAATATTTGGGATAAATGCCTCTGCTTCAAAACACTTTTTTTGTATTGTGAATATGAAGAGTTTGTAATGAAGATTAATACACAGAGGTTTGGGAAGAAATGTTATTCTAAAAAAAAAAGGCAGACAAGTTTATTGTGATCATATATGTTGTTGCATGCAATGTACTACTTGAAAATTATCAAATAAACATGAAAAACATACGATTGCCTGTACGCTTATCTCTTCGTGTGCTAAGTTCATGTCATTGCTTAAGAGCGTTATGTCAAAAGCCAAGGCGTGTGTGCCGGTAAAACTGCATTTTCTCACCAGCAATCGGTAGAATCCCCAGTTTATGATTCGGTTTCTCAGCAGGCGAGCGATCGTTACGATAGTGAAGCACCTGCAGTCAAAACACGTTCACGCTCACGTGACATCCTGCCGATCTCCACCCCATAGACTTACAGGAAGAGCGGAGGGGTGGGGTGGGGGTGGGGGATGCAGATTCGGTTAAGAAGGAGAGAACGGTTGCGGGTTAGAGGAAGGAAGTTGGTTCCGAGATGGGGGGGGGGGGGGGGGGGGGGGAGGAGAGACACAGATCGCGAGACACACTTTTATTTCCTTTTGTGCAGCATTTTAAGCCCTTCCTCCGTAGGCTAATGACAACAGATTAATCTAATGACAGACGTCAATAATCATGAAGTTGAAGTGAATTTTAGACAAAAGAAACAACGTATCTGCGTTAACTATTTTTTTTATGTGAGGTAGCACAGTACAAGTTTCCATCCACTTACAGTGAGTAACGTGTGATGTATACCTCTCTTACAGAATACATTTGTGAACGTGGTCTGTCGGCTATGACCAAGTACAACTAATACCTCAACTTTCTGTTTGACGTTCTTGTTCAGAAAGTGTGCTTATTACCCGAGGGAGACAACTTTCGCGTTCGTTAGAACTGTGGTGATTTTGTCGCTTTGTCTATTCGTTTCGAGAAACAACAAAGGAGAAATACCCTACTCGTTACATACGCTCACATACGGCAACACGCCTGAAGTATTACGGAAATTGAGGTCAGAGAAAACGATGGGTTGCGGTGGAGCTACTGATTTTGATTATATTCTAACTGTTTTTGGAACAGAAATCCTGGCGGATATTGATGCACAGGCGTTTCCATTTATCGAGTTTCTAATGACTGTGTACTAATGTTTGGTGCATATTTCATTTAATCTACTAAACATACAAGCAGAGAGTGAGAAGGGTTGTGAGCATGTGTAGGTGAATGTTACATCTGTCACTATGACAATGATTTGCACAGATCTAGGATTAACAAAGGAAAGAGGGGAGCGAAGAGGGATGTGATGGAGAACGGGTTTAGACGCATAGACAGTCTGAAGTATCCCCCACCACCAAGGAGGAAGGTACTCACAGCTCAGGGACCTGTCCAGGATAGGACTGAGAATTGTGTGAAAAAAAAAATGTGTAGCACAGAGGGAGAGAGAGACTCCAAGAAGAAGAAGGAAACCAAGAGAGATCAGTTTGAATGAAGTCTTTATGCCAATGCCTTAAAGTTCAAATGGATGAAAGGGAAGTAAAAACGCGCCAGGATTGTGACTTGGCCACTGTATGTGTTTAACAACCTAAGCATTGTCAGTCGCATCAGTGCTTACAAGAACTACAAACTGTGGACATTATCTTTTACTTGGATCTCCTCTGAGACAACGTTCCACTGGCGAACCAGACAATTATCATCAAGCAATCCTTATGAATCAAACAACCCATGGAAACAAAATAAATGCAAGCAAGATATTCATCAATCCGGAAGGGTGAGTGTGTTCAGCTGGGAGAAGGTAAGTAAATAAAATGGAGATAGGGAGGAATGGCGTGGGGGGTTGCCAAAGGAGTGCTAAAAAGTCAATACCTGGATCTACACTGTTTTTTAGTTTACAAGACAGTCTTCTGAAGCCTTTCCCGTTCTCATATATATATATATATGTTTGTATGTATATATAACAAAACTAAGCAAATGTATTTTAAATATCTAAATCCTTCACTAGCTGCATGAGAGAACCATCAAAGTCCCTCCTAGAAACAGATCTATTGGTATTGCTTACTCCTAGACCTTTCATTCACTGAATCGGAGGCATCAGGAAAACACGATCGATTGTGTCTTCCCTCCTGGCGTCAAGTGGAGACACACCCCAGTCCATAACTCTGCGGGTGTTCTCTCCAGCGAGGGCTCGAAAAAAGAATTCAACAGCACCCCCAAAAGCAGCCAGTGAAGGGTAGTAAATGAAACAAAACGAAAGTGGGGAGAGGAGAAAAGTTGCTGAAAAAAACAAAAACAGTAAACAAACAGTATGAATTGTAGGGGACGATCTTTGAGCCTGCAATGGTTGAGGAGGTATTTAAGGATGCAAGGGAGATCAAAAGATACGGAACAGTCTGAGTTGTCAGCTCTGCTGTTCAATAATAACCAAGCATTGTCAGCGGCTGAGAATTGTGCGAAACAACCTTTACTTGGATCTCCTAAGAGATGCAATCTCCCACTGACTGACCAAACATATAATGCCGAACAATTACGTAGTGGGGTAAAACAAGTGCAGGTTAACAATTCTTCCGTCATTATAGTCATGGCTTGGCAAAGATTTGAACTAAAAAAAAAGGAGGGGGGGGGGGGTTGCAGGTGAAGAAAATGGGAACATAAAATTAGGAATATATATATATCTTTATATATATATATATATATATATATATATATATATATATATATTTGTTAAAAATAGAATGGTAAAAGGAAGTTTTAAAACT
>JADBJO010006196.1:35000-40000 GCA_016801955.1 Conus betulinus
TTGAACATAAAAATCAAGTATACAAAAAGAAAAAAAAGAGACTTCTGGGACATCCCCCATCACTCTGGGTTGATGGCAAAGAGACATTTGCTGACATGTCATCCGAATATTTTGATCAAACTGGTCTAATTTCAGCAGAGCATCAACATTTCATCAGATGATATTATCCAAGCTGTACAAGCTCTGATCTCCAGACTGAAGTATCCATTACAATCCTAACCATACAACATGCACATACAGCATCTCAATGTTATCATTGAATAAGCAAATGCATGCAGATCAGCTCAAAACTTCTGCTGAATATTCCAGCCGACAAGCCAGTGCCAGATTACCCCATAGTTTTGTAGCAGTGTGAAAAAAGAGGTGGAATAGAAAGCACTCCCTAACCAGGAGGGAACATCCCAATCAATACAGTGATGGGGGCCGAGGGTTTCAAACCCAGATTTCTCTTTCACCCTTTCCTCCCTTCTCTCCGGCAGCAAGCCAGCAATTATGTCGTCTGGCCTACAAAGCCAGTGAATGGGTCTTTACCCAAGAGTTGTCGAGCGAAACAAATTGCAGCCAGGCGTAGCAGGTTATTTGGTTGTTAAATGAATCCAATGATTATTCGTGCGCTTGTGCACGAGGCTGAGAACTGTCTTTTAACTGCTACAGGAAACAAGGTGCTCTCATATGTAAAGCAGTGCGTGTATGCGTGCAAATGTGTGTGTGTGTGTGTGTGTGTGTGTGTGTGTGTGTGTGTGTGTGTGTGTGTGTGTGTGTGTTTGCATTCGTGTCTGTGTCTGTGTCCTTTGCTTGTGTGTGTGTGTGTGTGTGTGTGTGTGTGTGTGTGTGTGTGTGTGTGTGTTCGTTCTTTAGTTTTACGTCTGTTCATCGTTAAGTGATATTAGACGGAAAGGGCGGGGGGAGGGGGGGGGGGACAAAGTGTGTGTGTGTGTGTGTGTGTGTGTGTGTGTGTGTGTGTGTGTGTGTGTTGTTGTTGTTGTTGTGTTGTTGTTGTTGTTGTTGTTGTTGTTGTTGTTGTTGTGGCTGTTGTGCTTGTTATTGCTGTTGTTGCTTTTTTTTTTTTTTTTTTTTTAGAATCAGAGTATGGTGAATCCCGTCGGGCATTACCAGAAGAAAATGAAATCTGAACCAATATGTAATGCTGTTTTATACAACAAATGCGCTGAGCAATGTGTGTTTTGTCTTTCTTGATGATACTCATGTATTCTTGCCTGACACATAATTCTGTTCTTGTACAAACTATCTTCCAGAGTCGTCAACATTACATCAGCTTGACAACGACTGGCAGTCGTTTCACTGCATTTCACTCATTGCATGATCTTGTTGCTATCTTACCTGTCTGGCCTCTTCAGTGGCATTACTAGCAAGGAGCTCAGTTCGGCCTTCACAAATACGGCCACACACAGCCACTTCCCTTCCAACGACAGTCCCCGAGACTTTATACGAAAGACTGTGATACAAACAGCCCCCAACTCCCTAGGGATACAGATAGAAGACTTTAACACACACATTCCCCATGACCGCATTCATATTGAAGACTATGGCACAGTCCCCATGACATTATCCAGACAGAAAACCCTGACACAAATTCACCACAGACGTTGACGTGAGAAAAAAAAAAATGTGCAGAGTTTTTTAATGAAAGGAGGACCTGGACAGCCCTGGAATTTCAGTGGGGGGATTTTTGTATGATCTGTGAGGATGGGGATGATTCATATGATGGTACGGGGTTCAATTCTGATACATGGCTGTATGACTAGGCTTTCCTTTTCGCTTTGTTTTCTCATGATCTATCCCAGCGTCGACCTAGCCGGGAAAATCATCGTTAAGAGAATGGTACTCGACTGTATGGTTTCAGTCTTCCCGTTTGAATCTATAGCGCACTCAGCCACTTTGACCAGGAATCAACTGAGGCAGACTCCCCCCCCCCCCCCCCCCTTTCCTCCCCGCTCCCCCCCTCCCTCCTCTCCATTTGATTTTGATTTGTCCATTGTGTAAAGAAGAGAAAGAAGATGAAGTGCATTTTGTCCTGTGTTGTCCTTTACTTAACGAAATAAGAGAACGTTATATACGTTTAAAATACTACAGATTTCAAAGTCTTTTCAGATTAAGTTTACTTTTGGCTTCCAATAATGAACGAACAACTAGAAATCCGTCCATTTACCTATACAAAGCATTTAAGACACGATCGGTTCTTTGTTTCTTAATGTAAAGCACTGGATCAGTTTTGAACGTGTAAAATATCGCGTGATTTCCACATGCACCCCTAAACGAGGGCCAATGGCCTATTTGTGAATAAAATATCCGTATCCGTATCCGTATCCCTCTCCTCCATTTTTTGCCTCTGATTCGGACCTCCGATCTTCCCACTCGCCCACACCGTCATGAGTTGCTGACACACAACTGGTTCTAATCATCACCCATTGTTCAACAATTGAAGAGTATCCTCACCCATTGTTCAACAATTGAAGAGTATCATCGCACATTGTTCAACAATTGAAGAGTATCATCACGTATTGTTGAACAATTGAAGAGTATCATCACGTATTGTTCAACAATTAAAGAGTATCCTCACCCATTATTCAACAATTGAAGAGTATCATCACCCATTGTTGAACAATTGAAGAGTATCATCACGTATTGTTCAACAATTGAAGAGTATCATCGCACATTGTTCAACAATTGAAGAGTATCATCACCCATTATTCAACAATTGAAGAGTATCCTCACCCATTGTTCAACAATTGAAGAGTATCCTCACCCATTGTTCAACAATTGAAGAGTAATTTTCGGAGCTCTTTGACATGCAGCTCACGAATAAGAATTAGAATAAATCGTGTGATACGATACTTCGCATCACTTTTTTTTATTACAACAAAAACATATTGTTGGAGTGTGAGCTAGACAGCTCTGTAAGATCAAGAATAGCGGGCGCATGAAATGTAATAATGATTGTGGGGGGTAGGGTGGGGGTAGGAGGCGAGGAGCTACCAAATAGTGTCCTGATGTTGAAAGATCTAAATCACGTACGCCAGCGCTATCAAGCAAAAGAGATGATTATACACAGCCGTCGAGAGAAGTTCAGAACTAGTCGCCAGAATAAAAAGTTTTTTCGTCAGTCGAGCAAATATTGAAACTGTGGTCTTTGGTTACCAGGCAACAGATCTGAAAGGGAAGCAATTGAATACGATTCATAGCCAAACACTGTGCTATACAAGCGAGGGATTAGCCAGACGATGCATCAGATTTATTCCATTACCATTTCCCAAAGACCGGTATTTGGCACAAATGGTATCTGAAACTGCCCGATATGTTCTACCGTGATGCATGTGCCACGTAGAGTGCGATCAGCACGTAAGTTTCTTTTGGTCATCAAAGTAGAAGGTGCAATACACACACACAAAACCGGGTTAACGAATAGAACTGTGATTTCCTTACTGGTCCCTTACTTATGTTGCCGTCTGTGTAATATATGTGTATGCTGTTAAGAGTGAGCATCGGTAGCTATGATGCACCCATACAATTATCGGAGAGATCAAGATGGCATGATTTTTTTTAACCACAGGCAGATGAAGGAATGTGATCAGGGACTGTTGCTTGCACACATATACACGTACATTTGTACCCACACACACACACACACACACACACACACACACACACACACACACACACACACACACACACACACGCACGCACGCACGCACGCACGCACACGCACGCACGCACGCACGCACGCACACACACACACACACACACACACACACACACAAGGCTAAATATAAGTTGATTCTTGCGTACACGATTTATTAGAGCCGAGTGACCCAAAGTGATACAAAGCAACACCCATTTTCCTACTGTTTACAACTAACGGATCCTCTATAACCTGAGGGTCCTGCATGGTCAGAGAACCGGACAGCAGACAGGACGGAGGTGGTGGCTCCTACGCAAGGGAGCCCTCCTTCACTGGCTTCGAGACCAAGCAATAAGTAGAGTCAGTAGAGGGTGTAGTTGTTGTTTGGCGCCCGATGGATCAGAACGGGCACCCTGAACATCTCCGACTGTAGCGCAGTGTCTCCGCTGGTGGGTTGCCTCGGTACGACTTAACATTGACTGGTCCCTGCAGATTACCAGTGCTGGGGAAGCGCCAGGGCAACCAGGATATGGGGGCACGTGGAGAACCGAAATACCAGGCGTAGGAATAATGCCCCCAGAGAGGGGCGTACACGATGAGTAAGAAATTTGTGATTTTAATGGAACGATTTGTTTTTCAAAATCAGCATATTCTGATCAGAACATTTATGCCATAATTGTGAAGTAGAAACACTGAAAATATGATTTCTGAAATCTTTCTTCCTTAATTTAACCGCTTCCATTACATTGCCTCTAAGAACTAAGTTAAAATTTAAGCAGAACCATCTCTGCATCCACACCCCATTTTGCGCATAGTTGTCTGACCAGCCAACACTGGAAACGACAAAGACAGCCTCCTGGCAACGTGATGCAGTGGATGGAGTAACCATCGATCTGAAAGATACCAGCAGCTGCAGGCTTGTAGTCATCGCTTGGCGCTGTGCCTTTAATCCTCAGTGGTAGATAGAGGAAATGAGAAATCATGGCCTCGTAAAGTCTGTCTCGCCGTGCTTAAGTATGTGATCAGGAAGCGTCTGAAAGTTCTAGTTATCTCGTACACATCTCACGGGGGGGATTCTACATGATTCATCAGATTGCCTGTGGTCAGCCGTAACAGATGAACAATAATCAGAAATACGTGGAACAAATTCACAAGATGTTGGAAACAGCGTTTCTCATCTTTTAGAATCTAAACTTGAGCGCATCTCGATGTTATTGTCGTTGTTGCTGTCGTTGTAGTGTTGTTGTTGTTGTTGTTCTCGATGTTGATGATGATGATGATGATGATGATGATGATGATGATGATGATGATGATGATGATGATGATGTGAGGAGGAGGAGAGGAGGAGGAGGATGTTGTT
>JADBJO010006196.1:50000-52500 GCA_016801955.1 Conus betulinus
TGAGCTGGCAACAGGGTAAAGTAGTTTTTTTTTTTACTTTTTCTATTTTTGTTTTGTTTCCATGAATCTTCCAATGCATTAACTTAATTTCATCAGTTTAAAACCTCCACCAAGGGCTTGGCTTCTTTTTATCTGTGTACGCAGATCAACACTGATTCAATGTCATCAACTTCGCCCTCGAGGAGAATTGTTTCGAACAAGTTCTTTCGCCCTCGGCGGAATTTTGATTAAAACAATGTACGAAAACTTGCTTTAGATTTGAACAAGGTGTGACTGTTTTTTTTTTTTAACCCTTGTAACTGTCAGTGTTTGACGCACATGCCACGTAACTGATCATACATTTGTTGTGATGTTGTGATTGTTATTCTTTTCCGATCATATCAGATGTTATTTTCTTCTCCACTCCATCAAAGAAATCACTTGCAGGCGTGATTGTTAAAACTGATTCCGCGTGAAAAAATACTTCACATTAATTATGATATTGAAATCCATGTTTGTGAAGTGGCTCTTCCTTTTAGCGTGATGTGACCCAAGTTATTGTGGGGTGGCATTTTACCCCATGGCTGCCATTTTTGCCAGGATTACCTATAGGCTGAAAACTGCGAAAAAAAAACAGATTACGCACACCCTCGCATAAGGCAAGGTAAGTTTACTTCCTGTACCATGTCTCCAAATGTTTTAATATTGTAATCAAATATTTAACTGTTTTAAGCACTTTCTCTTCTTGGTCTCCTTTCACTTCATACTATGTTGTCGTCGTCACTGTCCTCTATCTTCACATCATGCTGTCTTCATCACTGTCCTATCCCTTCACATCATGCTGTCTACATCACTGTCCTATCCCTTCACATCATGCCGTCTTCATCACTGTCCTCTACCTTCACACCATGCTGTCTTCATCACTGTCCTCTATCTTCACACACCATGCTGTCTTCATCACTGTCTTCTACCTCACACCATGCTGTCTTCATCATTGTCCTCTACCTTCACATCATGCTGTCTTCATCACTGTCCTATACATTCACATCATGCTGTCTTCATCACCGTCCTATTAAATCACATCATGCTGTCTTCATCACTGTCCTATAAATTCACATCATGCTGTCATGATCATTGTCCTATACATTCACATCATGCTGTTTTCATCACTGTTCTATACATTCACATCATGCTGTCTTCATCACTGTCCTATAAATTCACACCATGCTGTCTTCATCACTGTCCTATACCTTCACATCATGCTGTCTTCATCACTGTCCTATACATTCACATCATGCTGTCTTCATCACTGTCTCTACCTTCACATCATGCTGTCTTCATCACTGTCTGTACATTCACACCATGCTGTCTTCATCACTGTCCTGTACATTCACATCATGCTGTCTTCATCACTGTCCTATACATCACATCATGCTGTCTTCATCACTGTCCTCTACTTCACATCATGCTGTCTTCATCACTGTCCTCTACATTCACATCATGCTGTCTTCATCACTGTCCTATACATTCACATCATGCTGTCTTCATCACTGTCCTATCTAAATCACATCATGCTGTCTTCATCACTGTCCTATATCTTCACATCATGCTGTCTTCATCACTGTCCTATACATTCACATCATGCTGTCTTCATCACTGTCCTATAAATTCACATCATCATGTCTTCATCACTGTCCTCTATCTTTACATCATGCTGTCTTCATCACTGTCTTACACCTTCACATCATGCTGTCTTCATCACTGTCCTGTATACATTCACATCATGCTGTCTTCATCACTGTCCTATACATTCACACCATGCTGTCTTCATCACTGTCCTATACCTTTACTTTATTTTTATATTTACATTTACATTGAATTTATATTTACATTTTACATTTACATTTTTCGTTTACAAATGTGCAGTTTTGCTAATATCATATTGAAACAAAGGGCAACTCTCGTACGTATTTACATCTAAATCACGACATCGTGCAAGAAGTTAACATGTGGAGCGGTTTTCACATCTGTCCTGAAATATCATTTTAGGTCGCCATACTTCCGTGCCAGTTTGTGGTGTAGTGGATTCTTGGTTCGTGCTTTTAAAGTCAGCCTTAATGTCAACACACAGGAGATAGCCTGTTGCCTTCATTTTTCTCTTAAACCCTCTAAACCATACGTTCACATAGCCGGGGTGGTGCCAGGCGACTCTTGGTTCGAGCTACTAGAATCAGACTTGATGTCAACACACAGGAGATAGGCTGCTGTGTTTTCATTAGTCTCTTGTCCCTCTACACCATGCGTTCTTCATCATTCTCTCATTTCTCCACACCATGGTAGGAGAGTGAGGGCCAGAGGCTACCTACTACAACTCTATTGTACATCCCAAACCACAACCCATGAAGATGATGACCGATGTGATGCGGATTGCCAGCATCCCTGAACGTGGTGACGTCTGACAGGAACGCTCAGACACCAAACCCCCAGACCCCCACAGTGAGTAGGCGGTGACAGCAAGGAC
>JADBJO010006196.1:70000-80000 GCA_016801955.1 Conus betulinus
GACCAGTCTAAGAATAGGAGGACTATGAAGTGATGTGTGTTTGTTGTTTATTAGGTGGACCAGTCTAAGAATAGGAGGTCTATGAAGTGATGTGTGTGTTGTTGTTTATTAGGTGGACCAGTCTAAGAATAGGAGGACTATGAAGTGATGTGTGTTTGTTGTTTATTAGGCGGACCAGTCTAAGAATACTAGGACTATGAAGTGATGTGTGTTTATTGTTTGTTAGGTGGACCAGTCTAAGAATAGGAGGACTATGAAGTGATGTATGTTTGTTGTTTATTAGGTGGACCAGTCTAAGAATAGGAGGACTATGAAGTGATGTGTGTTTTTGTTTGTTAGGTGGACCAGTCTAAGAATAGGAGGACTATGAAGTGATGTGTGTTTGTTGTTTATTAGGTGGACCGGTCTAAGAATAGGAGGACTATGAAGTGATGTGTGTTTGTTGTTTATTAGGTGGACCAGTCTAAGACTAGGAGGACTATGAAGTGACGTGTGTTTGTTTTTTTTATTAGGTGGACCAGTCTAAGACTAGGAGGACTATGAAGTGATGTGTGTTTGTTGTTTATTAGGTGGACCAGTCTAAGAATAGGAGGACTATGAAGTGATGTGTGTTTGTTTGTTGTTAGGTGGACCAGTCTAAGAATAGGAGGACTATGAAGTGATGTGTGTTTGTTGTTTATTAGGTGGACCAGTCTAAGAATAGGAGGACTATGAAGTGATGTGTGTTTGTTGTTTATTAGGTGGACCGGTCTAAGAATAGGAGGACTATGAAGTGATGTGTGTTTTTGTTGTTTATTAGGTGGACCAGTCTAAGATTAGGAGGACTATGAAGTGATGTGTGTTTGTTGTTTATTAGGTGGACCAGTCTAAGACTAGAAGGACTATGAAGTGATGTGTGTTTGTTGTTTATTAGGTGGACCAGTCTAAGAATAGGAGGTCTATGAAGTGAATTGTGTTTGTTGTTTATTAGATGGACCAGTCTAAGAATAGGAGGACTATGAAGTGATTTGAGTTTGTTGTTTATTAGGTGGACCAGTCTAAGAATAGGAGGACTATGAAGTGATGTGTGTTTGTTGTTTATTAGGTGGACCAGTCTAAGAATAGGAGGACTATGAAGTGATGTGTGTTGTTGTTTATTAGGTGGACCAGTCTAAGAATAGGAGGTCTATGAAGTGATGTGTGTTTGTTGTTTATTAGGTGGACCAGTCTAAGAATAGGAGGACTATGAAGTGATGTGTGTTTGTTGTTTATTAGGTGGACCAGTCTAAGAATACGAGGTTTATGAAGTGATGTGTGTTTGTTGTTTATTAGGTGGACCAGTCTAAGAATAGGAGATCTATGAAGTGATGTGTGTTTGTTGTTTATTAGGTGGACCAGTCTAAGAATAGGAGGACTATGAAGTGATGTGTGTTGTTTGTTTTATTAGGTGGACCAGTCTAAGAATAGGAGGGTCTATGAAGTGATGTGTGTTTTTGTTTATTAGGTGGACCAGTCTAAGAATAGGAGGACTATGAAGTGATGTGTGTTTGTTGTTTATTAGGTGGACCAGTCTAAGAATAGGAGGACTATGAAGTGATGTGTGTTTGTTGTTTATTAGGTGGACCAGTCTAAGAATAGGAGGACTATGAAGTGATGTGTGTTTGTTGTTTTATTAGGTGGACCAGTCTAAGAATAGGAGGACTATGAAGTGATGTGTGTTTGTTGTTTATTAGGTGGACCAGTCTAAGAATAGAAGGACTATGAAGTGATGTGTTTGTTTGTTGTTTATTAGGTGGACCAGTCTAAGAATAGGAGGACTATGAAGTGATGTGTGTTTGTTGTTTATTAGGTGGACCAGTCTAAGAATAGGAGGACTATGAAGTGATGTGTGTTTGTTGTTTATTAGGTGGACCAGTCTAAGAATAGGAGGACTATGAAGTGATGTGTGTGTTTGTTGTTTGTTAGGTGGACCAGTCTAAGAATAGGAGGACTATGAAGTGATGTGTGTTTGTTGTTTATTAGGTGGACCAGTCTAAGAATAGGAGGACTATGAAGTGATGTGTGTTTGTTGTTTATTAGGTGGACCAGTCTAAGAATAGGAGGACTATGAAGTGATGTGTGTTTGTTTGTTTATTAGGTGGACCAGTCTAAGAATAGGAGGACTATGAAGTGACGTGTGTTTGTTGTTTATTAGGTGGACCAGTCTAAGAATAGGAGGACTATGAAGTGATGTGTGTTTGTTGTTTATTAGGTGGACCAGTCTAAGAATAGGAGGACTATGAAGTGATGCGTGTTTGTTGTTTGTTAGGTGGACCAGTCTAAGAATAGGAGTCTATGAAGTGATGTGTGTTTGTTGTTTATTAGGTGGACCAGTCTAAGAATAGGAGGACTATGAAGTGATGCGTGTTTGTTGTTTGTTAGGTGGACCAGTCGTAACGTGTCCCAAGTGATGGAAGTCAAAAATGGGGAAGAGAAGATGGGGGAGTTGTGGATCAGGAGGTGGGTGGGTGCGAATGACGCGGATGGTAACAGCCATTGTGCTTATGCTAACGGTGGTGTGATACTGTTTACATGTAAACAGTCTACTGTCCTTGACATCAGTTTCGATTATTTCTTCTCCTCTAAGCTGATGGTGAGATCGTGTCCAGATCATGAGGTCTAGGGGGACGGTCATCGGATGGACCTGGTGACGCCTACCAGAGGAAAACGCTCACGCTGGCTCTGAGACGAAGCAAATATTGTCGTCAGTAGGAGGCTTAGTAGGTGGCGTCCTGTGCCTATTGGACCAGAACAGGCGCCACTGAACACTGAACACCAACGAAGTGACTCGGCTTCACCACAGCTTCTCCTCTGGCGTTTTACTCCGAGAAGACTTGATTATGATGCTCCATGTGGATTGCCGGTGCCAGGACTGCGACAAGGCAAAGCCAGATGGAATCGTGAACTAGGAGCCGGAATGAGTGGCGTGAAAAAATGTGAGAGCACGAAGAAAAAACTATTTGAATTACGGCGAAAAAGCAGAAAGAGCACACACAAAAACAAAGTGTGAAGTAACGCACTTTAATGCACGACACAAAACAAGACAAGAAATTTTCGGCAATAAGCCTTCCTCAGCAACAAAAACAATGAAAACAGTACAGACAATAACATGCACAATACTCCCCTTGTGAAGCCAAAGTGATGAATTATTGCCGAAAATTCTTGTCTTGTTTTGTGTCGTGCATTAAAGTGCGTTACTTCACACTCTGTTTTTTGTGTGCTCTTTCTGCTTTTTCGTCGTGTTTCGGTAACGCTGCAGTTTGTTTCATTTGTATTTGAATTACATCATGCTGTTGTGAAACATCCTGTGTGTTTGCTGTGTTTTACTACAGCCATTGCTTTGTCACAAGGGAAAAGACAAAGCACTACGATCCCCGCCAAACGCCCAGTGTACAAGACCTCTCCTCCTTTGTCACAAGGGAAAAGACAAAGCACTACGATCCCCGCCAAACGCCCAGTGTACAAGCGAATGGATCATGCCGAGGCACGCAGACAGCGAAACGTGCTACAGTCCCACCGCCCCTCTAGGGAGACATGTGGGGCCGCCACAGAGAGGGTTACTGCCTTGGCTCTGGCTGAATATTCCTCTGGAAGACTGACGAGAAGGACCGCACCTGCCCCGTCAATAGTGCAAATTGAGGTAGAGGAGGAGGAGGTGTGGGAAGGGGGGGGGGGGGGGGGGCTCGAGGGAGTGGAGCATGATGGTGGTGTGGTGGTGGAGGTTATATTGTCCAGCACACATACCAGTGGTAAAATTACTTTATTCCCTCCTCCTACATCCGCCTCAACCACCCCCTTCCTTCCCACAAACACGCATCCACGCCCCCTCCCTCCCCCCCCCCCCCCCCCCCCTCCCGCCACAGCCACCTCAAGGGATCAAACGGGAGCTTCATGGTCTGGACAGTTGATCGAGCAGTTGTTGGCAATGGTTTGTCTGCAAACACACACACACACACACACACACACACACGCACACACACACACGCACGCACGCACACACACAGTGGATGAGAGAGAGAGAGAGAGAGAGAGAGAGAGAGAGAGAGAGAGAGAGAGAGAGAGAGACAGAGAGCCAGAGACAGACGGACAGAGACAGAGAAACTGATAAAGAGACAGAGAGACAGACAGAGAGGCAGTCAGTTGAGGTGGTGTGGGTGTGGCGACGACTTATGACATGCATCACCTAATATGACAGTGGAAGGCTGGGGAATGGGAGAATGAGGGGGGGGGGGGGGGGGGAGTGGAGAGTGGATGGATCTGTGTCTGCAGCCAGTCTGCCTTTTGTGGTGTTCTATGTTCTCCTCCATCCTCCCTCTGTTTGTTCTAGTTCTGGCCGTATCTTCTTCACGGTCAGCTTATACATATGGACGACTGTTGTCGTCTGTCTGCCAGCAGTTCTTCAGCATGGAGACCACGACGCTCCACTCACGCACATCTCACATATCTCCTCCTCTTGCATTGGGGCATGCAGCGTGCGTTCACCTCTGGTCCTCGTCACTTGTAGGAACAGGTTAATGAGGAGGCCGGCTTGAACCCCAAGTTCATGTAGGCCTTCCAGTCTAATAGTTTCCTGCTGGTCTGACGACCATCCTTTTGGCTGTCGTGAAAACATTATCAAGCAATTGATTAAAACTTAC
The DNA here is from genome assembly GCA_016801955.1 of Conus betulinus. Lineage (NCBI taxonomy): Eukaryota > Metazoa > Mollusca > Gastropoda > Neogastropoda > Conidae > Conus > Conus betulinus. The sequence goes on from JADBJO010006196.1 coordinate 74,656, forward strand.
CTCAAACACTGATGAGAAGGGTTAGCCCATCCTTGCAGACAATGAAGGAGAGAATCACAGAATTTAAGAAGAGAACATAGAGTGGTTGTGGTTGTGTGGCTTGTTGACAGTGACGTGTTCCAGTACAAACGGGAATGGTAGGGTGACTCCCAAACCCACCTCCACTCTCTTTCCTTACGATCAGCCGTCTCCGTTTGGAAAGGTCAAATGAGGACTCTCGTTTGTCTGGGCATTCAACAAAGGAGTTAAGGTGACAATGGGGTTTGTCGCACGTGAAAGGGTGCTCAGGGTAGCGGCATTCTCGAAATTCTGGTCGTTGCTTTTGGTGTTGTGGTCGTTGTTGGTTTGTCTTGTTTTGGTTTGGTTTGGTTTACACAAATCTTTAATCACAGGTACGTACAATAGTTACACAATACAAAGTGAGCAGCAACAAGCTGAATGCTTATAGTGTGCTCTACAAAATGACAATACACAACTAATTTACCTGGCGGCTACAGTAATACAAATATTACATTATTTATATGAAAACAATTGACAGTTTAAAGTTTATAAATCGCATGAAGAATAATAAAAACCCCCCCCCCCCCCCCCCCCCACACACACACACACACACACCCCCCCCCCCGGAAAGAGAAAGAAAATAATTAAAAAAAAAAAAAGAAAGAAAGAAACGGAGATTAATGAAGAGAGACTATGAGAAACACACCACAGGCACACTAATTTGTTATCATCACAATTTGAAATAACGGCAACATTTTTAATACAATCTTCTTTTGTCATACCTGAAACTTCCAAAAGGCAATGTATCTAAAACCGGTTGCTTCCAGAGATAAACTTATGAACAGCTTCAAATATCAATATATTGGTATCTATATGCAGATTACGGTCACCTTTTAACAGAGTTTTGAACATTTCTGTAGTGTGATGGGAGATCGGAAATCGTTTTTGTGCGGGTTTCATTAAAACGAGGACACAACAGAAAATAGTGCTCAGCTGTTTTCCTCCCCATTACCACACTCACACAGTGGGTCGTTAATTAGATGGCGGTTGAACATATCGTATCTCAGATCACTGATTCCAAGACGAAGACGGCAATGAATGATTTGGTTTTTTCTCTCGCCATGGTACAAGTACGGTGGTATGACAGGATCACCAGCCGATAAATGATGCTTGACTACGCTTAAAGATGGACTGGTTTTAATATGATCTGAGAGACTATTCCATAAAGATGTATGTAGTTGAAGGAATGAAGGATTTCTGATATATCTCAGTGTTGCATTTTGGAATTGTACGCTCTAACGGTCTTCTCCTGTGATAAGGATTCCTGTCCGAAACAAGACCAGGCAAAAGATCAAGTAAATAAACCGGTTTGATTTGCGTTTCTTTCCCTGAACATATGATTTTCTATGTTGGCTGTTGGTATATATCCTCACTTCCCGCTTCATTGCTCATGCTGATTTCAGAGTTACAGAGACAGACAGACAGACAGACAGACAGACAGCGTGTGTTGAGGGTGTGTGGACCATGTCAGAGAAGTGTATACAATGAAGCACACTGTCCTGCTAACCTTCCAGGGAGACGGTCTCATCTACTATTGATGTGTCTACAACGGAACCAGAGACCCCCTCGGGAGAATGTCTGCTATTGTGAGTGTAGCGCACTGGAATTAACCCCTCCAAATGTTTCACCAGTAATGAGGGATCAACCCTCAAGGTGGGAATTGCAGCATTTAGCAGAATGACTTCCCCTCCTTCTTCTCTCTCAGAGTACCAAAGATACCCTACTAACACGTCTTGAGATAGATACCTTCACGTTGATGCAAACGCATAAATAAATACACATCACCATGATCACGATAGCACTGGTCAACCCAACCTCCCCAAGTGATCATAACAAGAGACAGCACATTTCTTAAGATAATTTCTGTTTGGTGTGCAATAATTCTAATTCCTTTTTGCTTCCTGAATTGAAATCTAGGCCACGCATTGATGGAGTAAAGTCCAAAAAAAAAAAAACAAACAAACAAACAAAAAACAAAAAAAAAAGAGAAAATTTTAACAAGGTAAATTCTGGGGACATGATAAGAATAACGTGCCCGCTCGGTATGTATACATATATATATATATATATATATATATATATATATATATATACAATAAAAAAAAAAATTCCAAGGATAAGTACCGAGCACCATTCCAGCAACTTACAGAGCAGCTAGGTGTTGCAATGACTGCAACACCTAGCTGCTCCCATTATTGTCCCAACCTCTGAGCCACCTCAGAGGCAGTGCACCCACGCCGCTCATTCCGACACCCCGTCCACAGCCACAGCCCGGTCGGCCCCGCCGCAGCCCCGGCACCGGCGGAGCCGGCGTGTGAGTGAGCTCTCCCTCGGAGGGCGCCACACGTCCGTCCAACGACAGCCCCCATGGACTCGCCGATACCGGTGACCCAGACGGAACCAAACCAAGGGCCACAGACGTGGAGAGGACATCGAAACTGAGGTCACCATGAGAGCAGGGCATGAAGGGCCACAGAAATTGAGACTTTTTTTTTATGCTGATCGATGAGAATGAGGATGATTAAGATGATGCTACGGATTTTCCATTTCGGTGTGTTGGTCAGGAAATTTGAGCAACACTCTCAGAAACGCATCCATTAAGTGGATGAAACTCGACTGTGTGGTCCAGTCTTCCCAACTGAGTCCGCAGCAAACTCAACTCTGGGGTAGGAGCCGGTCGGGGCAGAAAAAACCCACATGACTTCTGATGGGATTCGAACCCACGACCTCCCAGCCGGGAGTCCGCGACGCTAACCACTTCGCCCCTGACCAGGAGTTTTATGACTTATGTGTTAGTGAGCTTCCTCCCCATTGGAGATGGTCTCCTGCTTTGGAAACTATAAGCTTGTTGAAGGTTCATTTTGAGAAGCATTTATTATTCACCCACTCAAGCACATACTGTCAATTAGGCAGAATCATCTAACACTACAGATATGAAGGCTTATCACCCCCCCCCCCCCCCCCCCCCCATTTTCTACAATCTGAGACATAAAGAACAAGCTTGTTTATAATTCTATATATATCTATTTTTTTTTAAAGAGATATTGTGGGTCTGAATAGTTTACGGAACAACGAACTATTGCAGTAAATCATAATCCTTTTTATGCTCTGATATCAGTAAGTCCATTGACAAGCTGCTTTTAGATAACAAACATCACCACGTGGCTTTAAAAACAAACAATTAAAAAAGGTAGCAAACAAACAAGAACTAACGATATGCATCTGCAAAGGAAAGTGCCCCTATACTCGCCTTAAACACCATCATGTCGGAACACATACTATGCAAATGCTTCTTGTCGAAATCTGATTTTTCAAGCATGTCGAGACTTAACAATAAATCTAATAAGTGAAACGGTACACTGCATCTTTTAGCCTTGCATGTTTTTTTTTCTTCAGCTGGATATACGGACAGCCTGTTGACACGGTCACAGAGCGCTTTTGCATGTTTGCTTCAGGTTTCATTTCTCGACAGTTCTTGAGCACCTGATGCACGAACGCAGACTATTCTACAATGTTTCTGAGATGTTATGAATGACAAAGAAATATAACAGATTGTTTATATTATTCATAGATGTGTAACAGATTGTTTATATTATTCATAGATGTGATTTGCAACATATTATGCATAAGTGCTGTGTTTTAGAAAGGCTATTTCTCACTGAGCATCATGGATTGTGGGATACAAACACTACCAACAACACAACTATGTGATTAGCAAAGTTCTATAACAAATTGCCTCTGGGAAACTTGCAAACCAGAAGTCTTATGGTAAGTCACCACCATACCACACTCATCCTGCATGAGCAAGTAAACGTCAGAGTGATAAATGGATTACATAGAAAAAGAAAACAAACAAACAAACAAAACAAAACAAAAAAACGCGAAAACAGCCATAATGAAGGTCTGTCGTCATTGTACATGATTTACACCTTGGCTCTCATAGTTTAGGTGCCTTCATGCTCTTGTTTTCACGATCAGTCTGTAAGGAGGACAAATTACACTCAGTACATGCAGGACTGTACCATCGCAAATTGTTTAAGACTGTTTGCCATGCCTGACTGAGAATTGCTTCCAAGAATTCACTGCGGTTTAAGCTTTTAAAAAATTGAGCCTGTGTTGTGTTTAACAGCCTGTTAAGACTACAACTTTCGAGACGGCATCGTTAGCAGGAAAGGATGCAAATGGCAAAATAGATTAAAAAACAAATAAATGCATTGTAACCTTCAAATCGCCTCGGCCATGGTGTGTGGTGGAGTCGCAGACCTCCGGACTCATGGTCAGGGGTTCGATGCCTATCACAGGTATTTATGTTCTGGATTTGTCGGCCCTGGCCGGCTCCTAACCAGACTTGAGTCATGTATGGACTCAACCGGGAAATCTGGAATCACGCAGTCGCGTCTCAACCACTTACTGGATGCGTCTTTGAGAGTGTTGCTTAAATGTCCCAAACTCTGCAGATGTCTGTATTTCACAGGCTGCTGGGGAACATTACGAAAGGAAAAAAAAGAATGATAAGGACAGCGCGGTTATGTAGAGTCTGACTAGAATGGAACTCTATGCCATCATCTTCATCGTTCTCGACCAAAGAAATATGTATGTTTCATTGCATACGTCATCGCCGTAACTCTCTCTCTCTCTCTCTCTCTCCTCTCTCTCTCTCTCTCTCTCTCTCTCTCTCTCTCTCTCTCTCTCTCTCTCCAGAAACGTTGTTATGGAGAACGATCGGTATTGTTTGGATCAGCCATGCGTTTGAAGTGACTTAGCTTTCATCTCGGAATATAACGATCGTATAATCAATACATAAAGGCAAACCTGGCAATCTAATATAGAGTTAAATACAAAATGTTGGTGGTATTCCTCATTTTAAAATATTTTTCAGGCTGAAAAATATATTTCAGTAATAAAACATAAGTGGCATCGAAGTCTTCTGGCCAGACTGAGAATGAGAACTATTGGCTACGCACGCACGCACACGCACCCGCGCGCGCGCGCGCAGCACACACACACACACACACACACACACACACACACACACACACACACACACACACACACACACACACACACACATGCGCGCGCGCGCGCGCACCATAACTATTACTTCTGTTTGGCTGCAGGGTCTATATCTGTGTCTTCGTGCCACTAAGCAGCATCGAGATAATAAATGTCAGACAAGCACAGGCTAAGACAGGACACCAGTTATCGGTACTTGACTCTCCCTCATAGATCTCCTCTGCTACAGAGGGCAGGAAACAACGCGCTCCTCAGGCTGACAACAGACGGGG
>JADBJO010006196.1:85000-87500 GCA_016801955.1 Conus betulinus
CCTGTACTTTGTCTATGTCCTTGGCGGTAACTTAGCCCTCTCTTTCTACATTTTGCTTCATTTTCCGGCCTCAGTCACTCCGTTTTGAAACTAAAATAAAAGACAAAAACAAAATGCCGCTCAAAATTATCATGGCTATATTCATCTCATTGTTTCACTCATTTATCATACTGAGACCTGATTATAACTATGCAATGATACCCCCCCCCCCCCATCCCCCATCCGGCCAGCGCATGCCAGCATGTGCACAAATGTCTGCAAGAGGGGGTTTCTAAGAGTTACATTTGGAGAGCTTAATATAAAATATGGGATCAATCATATATACATTGTTAACACGTCAACCTCTTGGATCGACATGGTATTATTCCTGGACAAGTCATGGGTGTAAATTTCAGCAGACTGTTGGCAGAACCTTGAACACGAGATCAGCAGACGCTGTGGTCAGCAATGGCCAGTGACAGAGAGGAGGAGGAGGCTGATCACGCAGACTGTTAGCAGAACCCTGAACACGAGATCAACAGACGCTGTGGTCAGCAATGGTCAGTGACAGAGAGGAGGAGGGGGCTGATCACCGACGGGCAATCGTCACAGATCAATCAAGCAAAAAGTGCATCGCAATACGATAGGACAGAAATGAGAGAGAGAGAGAGAGAGAGAGAGAGAGAGAGAGAGAGAGAGAGAGAGAGAGAGAGAGAGAGAGGAGACAGACAAACAGACAGAGAGATAGAGACAGAGACAGAGAGACAGAGGCAAAGAGAGAGAGAGAGAGAGAGAGAGAGAGAGAGAGAGAGAGAGAGAGACAGTGGGTGGTTTGGGGTTGGGGGGAGCCTGGCTGTCTCTCCTTCATCCTTTTTTTTCTCTCTCGCTCGGGCTGTCCCGGGCCTGCCCTGAGTATTTTCAGCCGCAAACTATTATTACTCCGCTCTGATGTGAGAAATGAGCGTATTAGACATCACAGACATCACAGTGATGGTGAATTTATCGTCTGCTGTTGTTTCATCCGGCAGGGACGGCACGGTGGCAGAGCAGGGGCATACCGAGAGGATGAAGACACCTTGCAGCAGCGACACGTTGTGTAATAATGGTAGCGTTACTGCTCCTCACGTCGTGCCATGGCGGCGAGTCATGTTAGTGAGGAGACGTATTGTTGGGCCGTCATAGAGCTTTCAAAGAGAGCAGCTTCTGCTTCTTCCCAGTCGTCCTGCTTCGTCTGCACCAACTGCAACAGAGACTGTCACTCCAGAATTGGGTTGCACAGCCACACCAGGCGCTGTTCACAATCCTAGGAGAAACCTCACTTGGCGCATCACGCATTGTCCTCCGGGACTGTATTGCCAACACACATAGAGCCTTCACAGACACGGTGAAGCCTCGACAGCACAGTGGCGCTGAAGCAGTCCCCAGTGTTTTATTTGGTCCGCTCAAGACGCCATGCACCGTGGCCTGGGACACCACGCTTTTTTGAGGGCACAGCATGGGGGCGCCCCTCACCGGCTTGGGCTGAAAAAATGGCCCTCTCAGCCGTAGTCTGCGTGGACCACAGAATACAAGAGTCTCGTGCAGCGCTCCAGAGATTTTCGTCCTGCTCCCTCTTTGAGGCGGCCTCGTGCGGCACAGGACCATCGCCAGCCGACGGTCTGCACATGGAAGGAACTGACCCACTATTGCCTGCGTCAACAGCGGCCACACAGTATGCAGACCTCATTCTGCGAGTGTACCCTGTCCTTCAGGGCCTCCGGCTGTTAGAACGTGAAGCTCACCCATCAGGGATGACGGAGGTCTGTGGTCTGTGTCTTCAGCATGTGGACTGGTCTGGCCAGGGTGTTCAGGTGACCTGCTCGCCCGTTCCCGGGAAGCTTGGTGGCGCTTCCCCCTGCTTGTTTTCATCAGGTCATTTGGGAGTTTACACTCGCGCAAAAAGAGAACAGTGCGCAGAGAGTTTCACAAACATAGCAGACACATCTTGGCATTATACATATAAACACAGCTTGACACACTGTCGTAAAAAAAAGGGGTGGGGTGGGGATGAACGTACGTGACTGTTGGACACCAGCATTCAACAGCGCATGAACAATAGAAAGCTCTCTCTCTCTCTCTCTCTCTCTCTCTCTCTCTCTCCTCTCTCTCTCTCTCTCTCTCTCTCTCTCTCTCTCTCTCTCTCTCTCTCTCTCAGGGTCATTTTGTTTTTTAACCGGCTTTCGTGTTGTCTCGCTGCTTCACACAGCCACTTGTGTTTAAGTTCATTGTGCGACATATGGCATTGTCACATGCCTGGAGTTTTTTTTTTTATGTGGATCAGCTGTTAGTGTATAACTCTGACATCTACAGCGGATGTACATCACCGATGCCAAGTAGAGAGTTGCATTTATTGGACCTGCTTTTCCAGATGACCCAGGGCCTTGACACGGCAGACGTGGCCAGGGAGACCTGTTTTCTCTCCTCCTTCACTGAAATGTCATTAGGCTCAGAGTGGACCAAAGGTACTCGAACAGGTCCACTT
>JADBJO010006196.1:97500-100000 GCA_016801955.1 Conus betulinus
AGCTTTCTCCTCTTTGGTGTTCAGACCCGACTAAGATTGATTATATCAATTCAATCTTGTTGATTTTCTTCCTCTTTGAATACTCCGGCCTTCGTTGATAGCTCTCCACTCGCGCCACGGGACTTTATCCTCGTTTAATTTTCCCGATGCTCTCCCTTTCCAAGTCCTTTCCGGCGAGTGAGATTGGTTCGATGGGAAGTTTGCTTTGAGAGAATTATTCTCCAGTCGAGTTTAAAGCCGCTGGGTTGTCTCCCTTCCTCCATGCTGTGTGTGCACGGTCGATTGCTAACATGGGGCGATGTTCCCGTTCTATTTCCTGTGCACGGTAATTCAGATGAAATATACTATTGGATTTGAAATAATAGATAGATAGACAGATTGACACACACACACACACACACACACACACACACACACACACACACACACACACACACACACACACATATCTCTATCTATCTCTATGCTGAACTATTACGTATGCGGGGAAATCAAGTGCAGGTTATCTAATATATATATATATACCACACATAACACACACACACATTATATATATATATATATATATATATATATATATATATATATATGCTGATTATATATACGTAGTGGAGGAACACACACACACACAGGTTCACATATATATATATATATATATATATATATATATATATATATATATATATATATATATATATATATATATAATGCTGAACAGAGAAGAGAGTGAGGGGAAAACAAGTGCAGGTTAAGAGAGAGATAGATATAGAGAGAGATGTATAAGTATATATATATAAATATATATATATATATATATATATATATGTGTGTGTGTATATATATATATACGTGTGTGTGTGTACGTGTGTGTGTGTGTGTGTGTGTGAGTGGTGAGAGAGAGAGTGTGTGTGAGAGAGTGAGAGAGAGAGAGAGGGAGAGAGAGAGAGAGAGAGAGAGAGAGAGAGAGAGGAGAGAGAGAGAGAGAGAGAGAGTAGTACCGCAGATTTTCAGGTCTGGTTTCTTTTTACCATCCATTTCTCTCATTATCAACATGTACATGAGTTATCTTGAATTATTTATCATCGATCAGTATTGAAATTACTCTACTGATTAATGTTTTATTTGTTTCACCGCATGGCGAATCACACAACTTAAATGTTGAACGTGATAGTATCTTGCATTTAAATCTAATTTGAGAATCTCCGAAGAGGGCAACGTCGACCAGGCGATCAGTCGATCAGTACATGGAAGACAGAAATAGCCCTGGGAACAAGACATGTGGCATTATGGTGCATTAGCATTTCTAGCATTTAGAATGAATCAATCAACGATCACGTATACCTTTATCCAGTTACCTCTGTTTCACTGTCATAATTAGAATGATCTACAGTTTGGTTCGGTCTTTTGACAGGTTGAAATGACAAACCCTGCCAATTCTACGGACAGATGGTGTGTTATATTTATGAAATGAAATATGTTACATAGCGGCAGCACTAAAAGACCATTGAATCTTTGCTCTCTCGATCTTTTTCTCCTGCATGTGTATGCCTATGAAGTGTGTGCATGAACAAATACACGCAGGCAAACTTTTCGCAAAACAATGATAAATTAAAGAGCATGATAAACTACTTAAAATGTCTGTCAACAGGAGTGCCATCGTTTTGAAAAATCTAAGGAAATGCCAAGCCCGTTTTCGCTAGCATTCATTAGTCATGGTCTGACTCAAAACAGTGGACGAAAAAGAGACTTATAACAAACGTTTTTACTGGTCTTTGAACAAGTACGCAAAAGAGAACAGTATCAACGAGTCTACCGAAAAATACCCCAGAGTTGCCTAATTCAGAGTAGTTCCTCAACTGACACACTAACATTGGAGATCTGGTGAATCTGACCACTTCAACAAATTAACTTTGACACCTTTCTTCCTGTGTTCTCTTTTTAGATCCGCAAGCAGTTTCAAAACTCTAAACGAGATAACAGATCCAACTTTCTATTGTCCTGTAGCATGTCACTGGTCAACGATGGCACTAAGGGAACATTAAACAGAACTCTGTTGAAACGTTATATTTCCAGAGATCTTCTTAATGGCTGCTTTAGATGTTGGGTCTCAACAGACACGTACATGTCGACATTCCACAGGGACTGCAGTGGGACAGCCGCAGAAGAAGAGAAGCTTAAACTCTAAAAAAAATGTGCCTACAACAGACTGCAGATTGGGTCTAATCATTTTCCAGAATACTGCATGCATGTCAAACAGTCGGAGTGCATTCCCTGCCTGGGGCAAGCCTGGCTGTGTGTATCAGTAAGAAGTATCTGATGCGAGGAAAAAAAAAAAACGTTTTTGATTCTTACATTAAGCTGAACACCAAAATATGATTGTACTAAAACGCAGCTCTTCACAAATACAATTTCCCTCAAATACGACTGTTCCCAAATGCAACTTTTTTCAACTAAAACTGTTAACGTTCCTCATGGAATCTCTCCCTAAAGATGTCCTTCT
>JADBJO010006196.1:105000-112500 GCA_016801955.1 Conus betulinus
GCAGAGCGCCTTGACGAATGATCTGCAGCATTCAACATGGGGATCAGCGCCGTAAAGACAAAACTTGTGACCAAAAACACCAACGGCATCGGCGCTAACATCGCTACCAAGGGAGAAAAACTAAAGACAGTTCAAAGCTTCAAGTACCTCGGGGCAATTGTTTCAAATGAGGGATCAAAACTTGAAGTGCTCTCCAGAGTTGCGCAAACGACAGCAGCGATAACGGGAACATCACAATTAGTTCCAAGATCACACTGATGCGCTCCTTTGTCATTGCCACGTGAACTAATTTGGTTGCCTTGGATACGTCAATCTTGACAGATTCATGTTGATCCATTTTTTTTTTCCCAGTTTCAAAACAGAGTGACTGAGGGCGGAAAACGAAGCAAAATTTAGAAACAGATGGGGGTTAGTTACCGCCAAGGACACAGACAAAGTAAAACGACAAATCACATTGCATTTCGACCTCATGGGTCGTCTTCAGGCAAAAAACAAATAACATTTAGGACACTGAAAACGAAGAACGATAAACCATTTATCTTCTCATATCAAAATGGCTGTTGGATGAAAACGAGGCTGTTAAGGGGGGGGGAATCGTGGGAGGGTTTTAATGAAATTTATTATCACGGTTATCAGTACTATTTCACGGTTATCAGTACTATTTCACAATTATCATTACTACTATTTCACGGTTATCATTACTACTATTTCACGGTTATCATTACTATTTCACGGTTATCATTACTATTTCATGGCTATCATTACTATTTCATGGCTATCATTACTATTTCACGGTTATCATTACTATTTCACGGTTATCATTACTATTCATGGTACTATTTCATCATTACTATTTCATGGTTATCGTTATCATTACTATTTCACGGTTATTACTATTTCACGGTTATCATTACTATTTCACGGTTATCAGTACTATTTCATGGCTATCATTACTATTTCATGGCTATCATTAATATTTCACGGTTATCATTACTATTTCACACTTATCACTACTATTTCATGGTTATCATTACTATTCATGGTTATCATTACTATTTCACGGTTATCATTACTATTTCATGGTTATCATTACTATTTCACGGTTATCATTACTAGTTCATGGTTATCATTACTAGGTTATCATTACTATTTCATGGTTATCATTACTATTTCACGGTTATCATTACTATTTCATGGTTATCATTACTAGTTCATGGTTATCATTACTAGGTTATCATTACTAGTCATGGGTTATCATTACTATTTCACGGTTATCATTACTATTTCATGGTTATCATTACTAGTTCATGGTTATCATTACTAGGTTATCATTACTATTCACGGTTATCATTACTATTTCATGGTTATCATTACTATTTCATGGTTATCATTATATTTCACGGTTATCATTACTATCTCATGGTTATCATTACTATTGCATGGTTATCATTACTATTGCATGGTTATCATTACTATTTCACGGTTATCATTACTATTTCACGGTTATCATTACTATGTCATGGTTATCATTACTATGTCACGGTTATCATTACTAGTTCACGGTTATCATTACTATTTCACGGTTATCATTACTATCACATGATTATCATTACTATCTCACGGTTATCATTACTATTTCACGGTTATCATTACTATTTCACGGTTATCATTACTATTTCACGGTTATCATTACTATTTCATGGTTATCATTACTATTTCACGGTTATCATTACTATTTCATGGTTATCATTACTATTTCACGGTTATCATTACTTTCTCAACTCCCATGATCCCCTCCTTTACGGCCTCGTTTTCTTCCAACAGCCATTTTGATTTTGCGCCGAATATGAGAAGATAAGTGGTTTCTCGTTCTTTGTTTTCATTGTCCTAAATGTTGAAGACGACCCAAGTGGTCGAAATGCATTGTGTCTTGTCCTGTACTTTGTTTGTCTGCGTCCTTGGCTGTAACTTACCCCCTCTCTTTCTAAATTTTGCATTTTTCCAGGTTCCAGGCAACTACTCTCTATGGAACTGTGGTAGGTAAAGTCTGGAAGGAGCCATGTATGGACGAATTATGATGAAGAACAGCCCAACAGTTCACCCGCCAACAATGACTACAGTGCGCACGCTCATCCAATGATTATTCAAAATATGAATGTGAAGAAAATTCATATTGATTATGGCGGTGAAGACCATTTGAAAAATTGCAAGAGGCCAGGAGGAAGTGTACATGTTGAAACAAAAGATGAGTTCATTTTATTAGATGTAATATTAAAAACTAACAAACAAATGAAGATAATTGTATGAGAAAATGTGTGTTTAGTGTGAAAATCAGCAAATTTTTTTTTATTTGTTCTTAAATTCATATTGAAAATTCTCACCACAAATGTAAGAGACGAAATACAAAATGGTACATATAGTCTAATAATATGTTATCTGATACACTGATACACACGGCCTCAATTTAACGCATTACGAATCTATCCTCTTCGAATGCTGCATCATTGCTTATTCAGACATCTTTATTGTCACTTTGTGTTCATTGAAGTATCCCATACAAAACACATGCAGCAGTAGCGGGTAGAGTTGAATGAAGATTTACAGTTATTTATTCATTTATTGATTCGTTTATTGATTCTACTTACATATCTATTTGTTTGTTTGCTTACTCATGTGTTTATTTGTATCTATTCATTGATATATCAATATACTTGTTCATCTATTTGTTTTATTTATTCATTCATTTACTGCACATATATATATATATATATATATATATATATATATATATATATATATTATCTATATATATATATTATATAATTGTTTAAACATACAGCTCCCTCATCTCAGCACTGCTATCGGAATATCGTGATTAGAAAAGAGAGAGAGAGAGAGAGAGAGAGAGGAGGAGAGGAGACGAGAGAGGAGAGAGAGAGAGATGGGGAGGAGAGAGAGAGAGGGAGGGGAGAGGAGGAGAGAGAGAGAGAGAGAGAGGCGTGTAGAATGATGGTTGTGATGAGAAAGAGGGAATCCCACATCAGGAGAGAAAAGAAAAAAAAAAAAGAAAAATGAAAAAAAAAAAACAAAAAAAAAAACGGACCGGACGACCGAAAACACCAGAGAGAGAGAGAGAGAGAGAGAGAGAGAGAGAGAGAGAGAGGAGAGAGAGAGAGAGAGGAGAGAGAGAGAGAGAGATGAGAGAGAGAGAGAGGAGGCGTGTAGAATGATGGTAGTGATGAGAAAGAGGGAATCCCACATCATCAGGAGAGAAAAGAAAAAAAAAAAGATGCCGCAGGAAAGGCCGTAAAATCCGGACAAGAAAAGGAGGCAACGATGGCTAGAACTCAGTGAAGCGCAGCAACATTGGCAACTGAAGCGTGACTCGGGCAAAGCGATCTATCGAGTCGTCACTGTCTGAGCGGCGAAAGGAATTGCTGGATTCATATCACATGAAACTGGGATTATTCAAGGGAAGCGATCGTGTGAATACTGTCTTGCTGTCTGCCTGGCTCTGGCATCGCATGACCCCGTCATCGTCACCACCAGTCTCCGTCAGTCTCTGTCGTCTGTCTGTCTGTCTGTCTGTCTGTCTCTCTCTCTCTCTCTCTCTCTCTCTCTCTCTCTCTCTCTATATATATATATATATATATATATATATATATATATATGGGGGGGGGGGGGGGGGGGGGGCATGCGTGCGTGAGTGTGTACGTGCGCGCATGTGTGCGTGTGTGTGTGTGTGTGTCTGTGTGCGTGTGTGTGTGTGTGTGTGTGTGTGTGTGTGTGTGTGTGTGTGTGTGTGTGTGTGTGTGTGTGAAGATTCTCTGGGTGCACACGGTGCCAAGATACTCTAAGATACTCTAGGGACAGCTTGACAGCAGAAAAAAACTTCAGAAAACTCCCGACCCCACTCCCCCCCCTCCCCCCCCCCCCCCACCCTCCCTCTCCCGACAAATGTTGCAGTCCTGAACTCCTTGCACTCTACGGAAGGCGTGGGGGGGGGGGGGGGGGGGGGTCGTCCATTCAGGTCATGAACACTAGACGACCTTCTAAGGTCAGAATCATTTTTCAGATTACAGCCGGCACCTTTTTGGGGGGTGGATATCTCAAGGCGTTGGTCTTCTAGTAACAGTAGCACAGCCGCGCCTCACGATATGCGAAGTGAATGCTAAAGTTGTACGTAACCGTGTGCGAAGGAATCGGTAGCGGTGAGCCTGTGGGGTGTGCTGTAGAAGATTTGTTTGTCAGCATGAGATTTTGTCTCTGAACACTTGAGTGTTACGTCTATGCCTGTATGGATCAGCATCCGTTGCAGAAAGCATCGTGTGCCACGTAATGCAGTGTTTACACGGTGCTGTATGTTTGTACAGCAACTTAGTACGACATAACATAACATTTGGTATTTTAGTGTACATAAGACCGATCATTTTTCTACCTTGACTGGGACAGAAACAAATTGAGAACAATAATTCTTTCCACATCGTATGCTGGAGAAAATCCTTTCAAACCACATGCTAAGTCTCAGAAAATCCGTTCACATCATAGGTATGTCTGAAAGCCGTTCAGACATACTATATCTGGGAGCCATGAACACCACATGCTGTATCTGGCAGCCATTCACATATGTTATGTCAGGAAGCCCTCCACACAAGCTGTATCTAGTAGTCATTCGCAGATATTACACCTAGAAGCCATTCACACACGTTATTTCTGGAAGCCATTTACACGTGCTATTTCTGGAAGCCATTCACACCACATTGTATATCTGGAAGCCATTCACACCACATTGTATATCTGGAAGCCATTCACACGTGCTAATTCTGGAAGCCATTCACACCACATTGTATATCTGGAAGCCATTCACACCACATTGTATATCTGGAAGCCATTCACACATGCTAATTCTGGAAGCCATTCACACCACATTGTATATCTGGAAGCCATTCACACCACATTGTATATCTGGAAGCCATTCACACATGCTAATTCTGGAAGCCATTCACACCACATGGTATATCTGGAAGCCATTCACACCACATACTATTTCTGAAAGCCATTTACACGTACTATATATGGAAGCCATTTCGTACATGCTATATCTGAAAGCCATTGACACATGCTATATCTGGAAGCCATCCACACCGCATGGTATATCTGGAAGCCATCCACACCGCATGGTATATCTGGAAGCCATTTACACCACGTGCTATATCTGGAAGCCATTCACACCACGTGCTGTATGTGGAAACCATTCACACCACGTGCTGTATGTGGAAGCCATTCACACCACGTGCTATATCTGGAAGCCATTCACACCACGTGCTATATCTGGGAAGCCATTCACACCACATGCTATATCTGGAAGCCATTCACACCACATGCTATATCTGGAATCCATTCACACCACGTGCTATATCTGGAGCCATTTCACACCACTTGCTGTATCCGGAAGCTGTTCAAACCACATGCTTTGTATGAGAATCATTCACACAACACGCTATACATGAAAGTCATTCCCACCATACGCTATGTATGAAAATCATTCACACTACACGCTTTATTTTAAAGTCATTCATACGACATCCTATGCATGAAAGTCATTCACACACACGCAATATATGGAAGCCATTCTCAACACATGCCATATATAAGAGACAAACGTCTACGCCATAGGCTCACTGGAAAACATGTTAACACGGCAAGCTATATTTTAGAACAAACCATTCACTTCAAAGACTTAAGGGAGATTACTCCTAACATAAGCTGTACTTTAAACCAAGCATCAACGCCACAGTGGTTTAGCAGAATAATGCTTGAAAACCGCACGCTATATTTTAGAACAAAGTTTCAAACCATACGCTCAATCTTAAAGTGGACCATTCGCACCAAATGGGCAAAAATCATTCAGTGAACTGACAATCATTCAGTGAACTGACAATCTCTTGATACATTGATTTCCAACTCTGGGCTCTGTTCAGTTTTGTTCTTTATTGACATTCAGCGCCTGAAGCGAACGAAGCAGTCACAACTCAGAAGAAGCAGCACAACCTTGACTCATGAGGGGTGATCACACGGGTGAGTATGGGCCACGTGGTGCTCGGGTTGTTCACAACATCAGACACAGTGCACACAAGATGATCCTGTACAACAGTACCATGAAAGTATATCCAACGAATATGGCCGTGTGGTAACACACTGTACACTTTACACACAGAACTGAAATCATGAATAAAATGAATGGGCATGTACAGTGAAACAAGACAGTTATTGACATACATGTGTGTGACAAACGATGTGTAATCACACTGTAGACTGTACACACAGAACTGAAATTGTGAATAAGAGACAGAAATATACAGTAAACATATGGACATACATGTGTGTGACATATCGTAGGAGAGTGCATACATAGGTGCTTGCACACATTGCAAGTTTGATTATGTACACCTTGAAGTAGCCTAGGTTGCTTGACTTGTACCTGCTATGAGACTGACTGAGCACAGGCACATGAGTGATTACAGGACAAAGTGCGACGCCTCACGTGCAAAATGAAGTGTTCTACGTTCATGTCCATATGCCCCAACCTCCTCATAGGTCAGACAAAGCAAAACACCCCACACGCGTAAGGAGCACATTGATGGAAGAGAATCATGTAGTCATTCAAACAGATGGACACAGACTGAGGGACAGACACTAACTGTATTTACATGAGGCAAAATTGAAACGAACAACCGAAAAACAATAAGCATTAAAAAGAAAAAAAAACTGTTCAGGGAAACGTTAAAAAATGTAAATAAGCACAACAAAATTCACAACTGAATGACGATCATTCTACAGACATCATTCGTGCTTGATAAGGCTCAGTGTAAGGGGGGAGAAAATCAATGGGAAAAACGCAAACCATCGTATCTGCATGACATCAAGAAATTAGCAAAAACAAAACAAAAAAAAAAAAAAATAATAACAATGTATAGAGCGACCTACACGAAACCCTGAGTATGTAAAGGAACATATCATTAGCAAAAATCAATGACAACAGTAATGGCTGCTCAAGCAGCGCAAACCCGATAATCAACGTTCGTTCGAAACTACAAAACAAAATTACATTGTCCTCTCTTTCCTCCCCCGTGAGAATCAATAATCAGTCATAACAGAAGGAAACCTGCAGTGAATTAGAAAGGAACAATACTGCTTTGACATGGCATTTCAACACTGCACATCCTTCAGTCCAATCTCCTCAAAACTGGTCGAGAAATGCGGAGGAAGAAAAAATGCCACAGCGAACGGATAGATGAGAAAACACAGTATACAGAGAAAACACAGTATACAGAGTCGAAAACTCCCTGTTCCCATGGTAACCACTGCTTTTGAGCTGTTCATTCTCATGTTTATAGCCAGGACCACCACACCAATGGTCGGTCATATTAGAAAGTTCAGACTCCAAGTCGAAAAATACTCAACAAGTTAAAAGTTTACAAAATTTTAAAAAGAGAGGAT
>JADBJO010006196.1:122500-130000 GCA_016801955.1 Conus betulinus
AAACAACAACAACAACATTACCCACTCTGGATACGTAAGAAGATTCCGTTTAACTTTCAAGTAGTACAAAAGAAATTAATGTAGCTCTACAAAACTGTTGCGGTGGAATGCATGTATGAAAGCTTTGACAGATGAGTATGGATGAATCTTTCAAAAAAAAAAAGTACAGTATTTTTTTCTTAATTATAGTTTTCAGAAGGTCCCTTGTCACTGCGTTGAGTCATATAAAAGTTCGGATTGTAATCTAAAGAAAAGTATTTTTTCTGAATGTATAGTTTTCAGAAGGTCCCTTGTCACTGTGTGTGAGTTATTTAGAAGTATAGATTAATCTTTAAAAAAAAAGAGTATTTTTTATAGAGATTAGAGTCCCTTATCACTGTGTTAGAGTGTGTGTCAAATCGGCTTTTGCGGCTTTTTAGGCCATAAGATTATCTTCTTGATTCTCATTCAAAACACACACACACACACACACACACACACACACACACACACACACACACACACACACACACACACATACACACACACATACACATACACGCGCATGCACGGACACACACACACACACACACACACACACACACACACACACACACACACACACACACACACACACACACATGTTGTGCAAAAAGCATAATGCAGTAGCAAAAGAGGTCAGATATTATAGAATTGTGTCCGGTGTTTGTGTGCGTGTGCGAGTGCGTGCGTGCGTGCGTGCGCGCGCGCGCGCGCCTGTGTGTGTGTGTGTGTGTGTGTGTGTGTGTGTGTGTGTGTGTGTGTGTGTGTGTGTGTGTGTGTGTGTGTGTGTAAACTGCTGTACTCTCACAGGTGCTGTGTATTTACCTTGATGTTTTTGGCACACTCTCCCTTGTCGTACCACCACTTTCGTTCCAGCTTGTGCAGTTCCCCCACCTCTCGCAATTCCAGAACAGCAATGTTGATAGAGGCCCTGGAATCAGATCGTCATTATAGCAGAATCCAGTACGGGCTTCATGTCGGGATCGGTGATCCCGTGGGATTAACGTTAGTGCTGGTGATCACATGGATTTAATGAAAAATGGTGATCACAATGGTCTTAACTTCAGAATCAGTGATCATATGGTTTTGACGTTAGAATCAATGGGCACATAGTCCAAAAACTGCAGCAGCAGCGCCAGCAATAGGAGCAGCAGCAGCAGCAGCAGCAGCAGCAGCAGTAGTAGTAGTAGTAGTAGTAGTAGAAGTAGCAGCAGTAGTAGTAGTAGTAGTAGTGACAGCGGCAGCAGCAGTCGCAGCAGCTATAATAGAAACAGTATGAAAAAATGAGATTGAAGTCAATAAGAACTGGGATTTTTTGCCGTATATTATGTTATGTATGGCACAGTTCCTCACTTGGCCGAATGAATTTGGAGTTCTCTGTAGAAGTGTTTACATCCAATTGTGTATATCAGGGGTCAAGTGCAAATGTCTCTGCACAATCGTTTACGTCAGATTGTGGATTTTGGTGTGTCAAGTGAAAATGCGAGTTAGATCGTGCCATAACTGTCATGATCTCATTTGTCGAGGAATTCTCTGATATCTTTGCTTTAGACCAACAGCCTGTTTTTTAGTTTCAGCCATGCAGTTTGTTTTAGCACAAAAATGTATTATTGTCGTAGGAGCATCGCTGGAGTCGGTGCGGAAAGGCAGCAACAAAGCAAGGTGTTGCTGTGGCGTCCTTGCAGGAGTAGTCTTTAAAGAAAAAAAAAAAGAAACTTCACACCTCGTGAATATACGATGTTGTTGAATGTATCAAAATAATGACATATGACAGTTTTTGACACTACTGACAGACGTCAATTTTGTTGCGGTAAAATTGCACAGACAAGAGTTAAAGCGATGAATGTATTATTACTGAACATGTAGAGGCTAGTGTCATGTTATCTGAATTGAAATTGCATACGCGTGCGAACTGTATGGAAACCAAGCATTCTTTGTAGATTTTATTAATGATACATGCTTCTAAAATATAAGCGTAATTCCAAAAGAACTAAAGGTACAAAACTAAAGGTATATGATTGTGCTATTGTTTGAACGTGACTTCCACATTTGGTTTTAAATATGTCCAGTGTTTGGGCATTTGCAGGGCTAATAGGACTAACACCCAGAACAGTGGTTCAAGCATTCATCACCACAGCAGTCTTTTTTCCTATGTTAACAGGGCTTCTTGCTTTAAGGAGCCAGCCGTCTCCAGAAATGGCCCAAATGGAACGAGAGAGGAAAACCATCTAAAGGGAAATGCCAGAAGACTTACGTGCCTGTGGTGGAAAAAAAAGAGTAGCAGAGGAGCCCCGGTGTCCAAGGATTCTGGACGGAATACATCAGCACATTTTGTCTTCATAATTAGTATTGGGCTCGCAAGTACTGGACACATCATGAGAATGCAATGTGTTCGTATTGCAGGGTTTGCAATGGCCACAACAATGATTGCAGTTTGTTCATGTTGCAGGGTTTTCAATGGCCACAACTCTGGCTGCAGTTTGTTCGTGTTGCAGGTTTGCAATGGCCAAAACTCTAACTGCAATTTGATCATGTTGCAGGTTTGCAATGGCCACAACTCTGACTGCAGTTTGTTCATGTTGCAGGTTTGCAATGGCCACAACTATCTGCAGTTTGTTCATGATGCAGGTTTGCAATGGCCACAACTCTGCCTGCAGTTTGTTCATGTTGCAGGTTTGCAATGGCCACAACTCTGCCTGCAGTTTGTTCATGTTGCAGGTTTGCAATGGCCACAACTCTAACTGCAGTTTGTTCATGTTGCAGATTTGCAATGGCCACAACTCTGCCTGCAGTTTGTTCATGTTGCAGGTTTGCAACGGCCACAACTCTGCCTGCAGTTTGTTCATGTTGCAGGTTTGCAATGGCCACAGCTATCTGCAGTTTGTTCATGTTGCAGGTTTGCAATGGCCACAACTATCTGCAGTTTGTTCATATTGCAGGTTTGCAGCGGCCACAACTCTAACTGCAGATTGTTCATGTTGCAGGTTTGCAACAGCTACAACTCGGACTGCAGTTTGTTCATGTTGCACTTTTGCAATGGCCACAACTATCTGCAGTTTGTTCATGTTGCAGATTTGCAATGGCCACAACGATAACTGCAGTTTGCTCATGTTGCGGGTTTGCAATGGCCACAACTCTGACTGCAGTGTGTTCATGTTGCAGGTTTGCAATGGCCACAACTCTGACTGCAGTGTGTTCATGTTGCGGGTTTGCAATGGCCACAAATCTGACTGCAGTTTGTTCATGTTGCAGGTTTGCATTGGCCACAACTCTGCCTGCAGTTTGTTCATGTTGCATGTTTGCAATGGCCACAACTCTGCCTGCAGTTTGTTCATGTTGCAGGTTTGCATTGGCCACAACTCTAACTGCAGTTTGTTCATGTTGCAGGTTTGCAATGGCCACAACTCTAACTGCAATTTGTTCATGTTGCAGGTTTGCAATGGCCACAACTCTGGCTGCAGTTTGTTCGTGTTGCAGGTTTGCAATGGCCACAACTCTAACTGCAATTTGATCATGTTGCAGGTTTGCAATGGCCACAACTCTGACTGCAGTTTGTTCATGTTGCAGGTTTGCAATGGCCACAACTATCTGCGGTTTGTTCATGATGCAGGTTTGCAATGGCCACAACTCTAACTGCAGTTTGTTCATGTTGCAGGTTTGCGATGGCCACAACTCTAACTGCAGTTTGTTCATGTTGCAGGTTTGCGATGGCCACAACTCTGCCTGCAGTTTGTTCATGTTGCAGATTTGCAATGGCCACAACTATCTGCAGTTTGTTCATGTTGCAGGTTTGCAACGGCCACAACTCTAACTGCAGTTTGTTCATGTTGCAGGTTTGCAATGGCCACAACTATCTGCAGTTTGTTCATGTTGCAGGTTTGCAATGGCCACAACTCTGACTGCAGTTTGTTTATGTTGCAGGTTTCCAATGGCCACAACTCTGCCTGCAGTTTGTTCATGTTGCGGGTTTGCAATGGCCACAACTGTGACTGCAGTTTGTTCATGTTGCAGGTTTGCAATGGCCACAACTCTGACTGCAGTTTCTTCATGTTGCAGGTTTGCAATGGCCACAACTCTGCCTGCAGTTTGTTCATGTTGCAGGTTTGCAATGGCCACAACTCTGACTGCAGTTTGTTCATGTTGCAGGTTTGCAATGGCCACAATTCTAACTGCACTTTGTTCATGTTGCAGGTTTGCAATGGCCACAACTCTGCCTGCAGTTTGTTCATGTTGCAGGTTTGCAATGGCCACAACTCTGCCTGCAGTTTGTTCGTGTTGCAGGTTTGCAATGCCCACACACCATTATTATACAGTTAGTTCCTACTGCAAAGCTTGCATTGACCACACGTTACGACTATGCAATTAGTTCACGCTGCAGAGCTCACACAGACCAAGTACCAGCACCTGTATGCTATGTAGTCATGTCTCAGGGCTCACAAACCAAGTGCCAGCACCTGTATGCTATGTATTCGTGTCTCAGGGCTCACAAACCAAGTGCCAGCACCTGTATGCAATGTAGTCATGTCTCAGGGCTCACAAACCAAGTGCCCCCACCTGTATGCAATGTATTCATGTCTCAGGGCTCACAAACCAAGTGCCACCACCTGTATGCAATGTATTCATGTCTCAGGGCTCACAAACCAAGTACCAGCACCTGTATGCAATGTAGTCATGTCTCAGGGCTCACAAACCAAGTGCCACCGCCTGTATGCAATGTATTCATGTTTCAGGGCTCACAAACCAAGTGCCAGCACCTGCATGTAATATATTCATGTCTCAGGGCTCACAAACCAAGTGCCAGCACCTGTATGCAATGTAGGGATGTCTCAGGGCTCTCACAAACCAAAGTACCAGCACCTGTATGCAATGTATTCATGTCTCAGGGCTCACAAACCAAGTGCCAGCACCTGTATGCAATGTAGTCATGTCTCAGGGCTCACACTGACTGCACAGCACAAATTCGCAGCAGCAAGCAATGTCTGCATGTAACATGGCCGGCACCGGCTACACTGTATCAGTACACAACAGTATACACTGTGTTCTTGTTGCAGGTGTTACATAGAGACGACACAGCACCAGCTTCCAGCAGTATGCACAATGTTGCAGGGCTTATACTGATCGCACAGAACCAGACCCAACCGTCATTACAACCACCACCGATCTCTTATTTCTCCCGCAGGCATCTCTCAAAGACACAGCCTTACAGAGACCAGGGTTTTTGCCGCGTCAGGAAGAGACCGAGAGGAGGTGGGTGGGGTGTGGGGTGGTGGGGGGTGTGTGTGTGTGTATTATACAAAATCTCGGTATCTCCTATTCCGCCTCTGTAGATGTATGTATGTATGTATGTATGTATGTATGTATGTATGTATGTGTGTGTGTGCGTGCGTGCGTGCGTGCGTGCGTGCGTGCGTGCGTGCGTGCGTGCGTGCGTGCGTGCGTGCGTGTGTGTGTGTGTGTGTGTGTGTGTGTGTGTGTGTGTTCATCTTTCTCTAGCTTCTGGCAGTTTTTTCACGGCACTCAAGTCTTCTCATTGACCCCCCCCCCCCCCGCCGCACTCCACCCCCATCAGCATCATCACCACTACTACTCTGTTCCTTACCTCCATGTCAGCAACATCCCCCCCACACACACACACACACACCCCACACTGCCCCCCCAACACCCAGAACACTCACACACATCCCCACCCACCTCAGGTCGGAGCCCAGGGGGGTGGGCCACCCCGTAGCCCTTGTCGTCCAGGTTGCGGCCAGCCTTGAGCGTGTTGCAGGGCTTGCGCTGGTTGTGGTACTCGTTCATAGCGGCGTCCAGCAGGAAGGCGTACTTGCCCTTGCTCTCGCGCACTCTCTTGACGCCCTCCGACACCGACTTGGTGAACACGCTGGGCTCCGCCTCCTTCATGAAGTTCCACATCTGCTTGTACACCGTCACCTCGGATTCCTGCTTTTACACACAAACACACAGATACACATTGCTGTTGTTGGTGTGGCTGCTGTAGTTGATGCTGGTGGTATGTAAGGTGAGGTAATGTTGCTTGCAGCCCAGCCGACCGCAAAGCTCCATACCAGGAACGTCATCGCGTTTTGAAGGTGGTGGTAGGTAGTTTGTTTTCTGTTGTTTTGAACGTGATTACAGTAAAGTATTGTGTACACCTGCCACACTGTGATCCTGTGGATGGGCTGGGCTACGACTGACCTGACTAGAGCTGTCTTGTTACCTCACTTTCCCTCTATGGCGAGCTACGGTTCTTGGAGAGCGCGTCGTCTGGTTTGCACAATACCATTCTCCACTGCGTCTGCCGATAGGTGTTTTGCGTCAATCCCCTGTGCGTTGTTTACACTTTGGCGTCTGGTTAGCATGGGAAGGTTTATCGTGGGTTAAGTGGAGGCTACGTGGGATCGACTTTGACCTCATCCCCCAAAATTGCCACTAAGACCTCAACTAATCCTAGCCGTTATTGTCATGTCTCTGGATTCAATGCTGTGATGTGTGACATGACGTGGGCATTATTGACACACTGATCTCAGGTGTTGGCCGTTATTATCTTGTCTTTGGACTCCATGTAGTAGTTGTATTTTTCAAGTGGGGTGACTGCGGTCGGTTGTTACGTATTTATGGAAAACACTGACAATGTAAGATAGGTATGTATCCCTTGGTCCATTCCGCTCTCAAATGACTGCAGCAGCACCAACAAAAAACAACACGAACAAACACGACCGTGAATCTACAACAGTCTTAGTGGACAAACAACTTTAATTGTCAGGAAAGAAGAGCAACAGAACAACTATAAACAATCTGGAGCCATCTTACAGATTCATGTGTAGTTTCCAAGACAGCCATTCACACACACACACACACACACACACACACACACACACACACACACACGCACACACACACACACACACACTTTATATATAATCTCTCTCTCTCTCTCTCTCTCTCTCTCTCTCTCTCTTATATATATATATATATATATATATATATATATATATATATATATATATATATATGTGTGTGTGTGTGTGTGTGTGTGTGTGTGTGTGTGTGTGTGTGTGTGTGTGTGTGTGTGTGTGTGTGTGTGTACATACATACATACAATAATCAGCATTTTCATAAGAAATGAAAATATTACACACACACACACACACACACACACACACACACCACAACACAGCACAACACACACACACACACACACACACACACACACACACACACACACACACACACACACGCACGCACGCACGCACGCACGCGCGCGCTCGCGCGCGCGCAAACGTTCTCCTAACGAATCCCATCATCTCCCTTGTTCCGCTCCAAACTTTTTACCACCACCGACCCCTTCCTGTTACCAATGACGAAGTGCTCCACCTTCCTGCGGGAAGCTTCCTTTGAAGTCGTCTCCGTCCACGTGCCTGTTAATTATAAAGTCTCAGATGGAAGTAGTCGAAAACTGAGCGTCTGAAAGGTTGGGCA
>JADBJO010006196.1:135000-140371 GCA_016801955.1 Conus betulinus
TCTGCTGGAGCCGGAACGATGATGGTGGAGCTGGAATAATTACGGTAAGGTAACCGTACTAATTAGGGAGCAACGAAAATAACACAGCCCCCCCCCCCCCCCCACACACACACACACACACACACACACACACACACACACACACACACACACACACACACACACACACGCACACACACACACACACACAAATAGAATCCGGTGTTTAAGAAAAACCCCACAATTGTCAGTTCGGCAGGAGGAAGCCACAGACCGACCTTGAAGACTGCTGCGTGGACCCGTTCTCCACCGTGCCGTAGCGGATCTCCCTCTGCTTGACCAGGTCGTCTGCCGAGTTGATGGGCATGTCCATGCGCTCGATGGTGAGGAAGGCGGCCAGGTTGGCCGTGTAGGAGGAGATGATGATCAGCGTGAAAGAACCACCACGCCGCCCCCACCACCGCCCCGATATGGATCTGGAACCGACAGAAACCCGGTCACTGTCCATGTCTTCATGACATTCTTATGGAAGGATGGGGGGAGGGGGGGGGGGAGGAGGGAGGGGTTGGATGGGTGGAGCAGTTGGGGTCAAACCAGTTTAAAATACCCTGTACTGCATCGGCTAAATCATGAGAACACAGTGTCTTAATTTAAAAAAAAATTAAAAAAAAAAGTGAGTTCAGTTTAATTATCATCAGATGCATGACTAAGTATGAAATCAGTGATACAAAAAAAAAACAAAAAAAAAAAAAACATGGAAATAGTACGGTTTTGGAACAAAAGGACGTGAAAAACAAGAACGCACTATTTGCAGGATTGTTGTTGTTGGTTTTTTTTGTTTGTTTGTTTGTTGTTAATGTCAGCGAAATGGCGGCGCAGTATCGTGTCATTACTTCAAACAGGCAAGAATATTCTCTCATTGTGTGTCTCTTTGTGTCTGTCTGTCTCTTTCTCTGTCTGTCTGTCTACCAGTCTTGTCTGTCTGTCTGTCTGCCTGTCTGTCTGTCTGTCTGTCTCTCTCTCTCTCTCTCTCTCTCTCTCTCTCTCTCTCTCTCTCTCTCCTCTCTCTCTCTCTCTCTCCTCTCTCTCTCTCTCTCTCTCTCTCTCTCCATCCATTCATCCCCATCACCTCTCTGTTAATGAGCGGTTTGAGCGATGAAACCATAACCCAGCCCAGTTTATGATTGACATCTCTCTCTCTCTCCCTTTTTCCTTGTCTCGTCTGTCTCTGTCTGTCTGTCTGCCTGTCTGTCTGTCTGTCTGACTCTCTCTCTCTCTCTCTCTCTCTCTCTCTCTCTCTCTCTCTCTCTCTCTCTCTCCATCTGAGTGTGTGTGTGTGTGTGTGTGTGTGTGTGTGTGTGTGTGTGTGTGTGTGTGTGTGTGTGTGTGTGTGCTCATGTCTGCGCGCGCGCGCGCGTATGTTTGTGTGTTGCACACGCACGCGCTCGAGCACGTTTGTGTGCGTGCGTGCGTGCGTGCGTGCGTGTGTGTGTGTGTGTGTGTGTGTGTGTGTGTGTGTGTGTGTGTGTGTGTGTGTGTGTGCTCATGTCCGCGCGCGCGCACACACGTGTGTGTGTGTGTGTGTGTGTGTGTGTGTGTGTGTGTGTGTGTGTGTGTGTGTGTGTGTGTGTGTGTGTGTGTGTGTGTGTGTGTGTGTGTGTGTGTGTGTGTGTGATGGTTGTACCCCCCACAACCCCCCCCCCCCCCCCCCCCAGTCTGCCCTGACCTGGGAGAGATGTCGGAGCCCTGCTGCATGAGCGCCCCCAGAGCGAACCACAGCGTGTTGTCCAGGGTGAAGGGGTTGGAGGCCCCGGGGTCCACCATCATCCCCTCCCCCGTCACAAACACCTCCTCCCCTTCCGGCACCTCCCCGCGGGACTCCGGGGTCCATTCGTAAGGGCTGAACCTGCACACGTCACAAAGCAGGCATCAGGCGTGTGCCGGAAATGACGCATCAGCGTGTGAATCCAGTACAAAGACACCAGAGAGAGCACAGACTTCCGCCGAGGCAGGGCGAGTCCTGGGCAGACCACTTTGGATCAGTTCATGGGGTAAGGCATCATTTTGCCACCAGGGGAAGTAACAGTTAGTGTGGGACTGAGTTACTTCCCGTATGCTTAGGCAGGTAGAGAAAGAGCTGGTTGGAGATCGTGATAGCATGGACAAACCTAAGACTGCCAGGACTTCCGCGGGAAGCAGTGGGCAGGCTGCGATGGAGAAGGAGGTCGTCGGAGTCGTCCCCCATGCCCCCCACCTCCCTCCTACGTCCACGTAAGTCACGGGAATGTAGAGAGAGAGAGAGAGAGAGAGAGAGAGAGAGAGAGAGAGAGAGAGAGAGAGAGAGAGAGAGAGAGAGAGAGAGAGAGAGAGAGAGAGAGAGAGAGAGAGAGAGAGAGAGAGAGAGAATAATACTGCATGAAAACATGTCACTTTGTAGACAGTTATCATTTCTCCTGACAGTAAATTGGCAGAGCTCATGGTCAGTAGAAAGTGTGTATTTACCTCGCTGACTGGGTCCTCTCTCTCCAGTCTATGATCCCGATCTGCACTACGGCTTGCATCACATTTTAGTGGGTGCATCCCTGAGTCACACTCCATATCTCTATCCAGTGTAATCAAAATCAGTTGTTATTCATCTATGATTTTTGGCATGATCACGTCTGTAATAAGTTTGTTAAGTGATCTCAGATCCGACCTTTGATCCGGGTCAGCAACAGGGGCTAGGTTGACAGGAACGAGTTCTATCCCTCCACCACAGTTGCAAAAATGGTTTTTCAGAACTTCTTGTGAGATCTTATTGACAGCCGAAGCGACAAACAAACGAACAAACAAAACAAACACAATGTTATGCCCGAGGAAATACATAGCCTCACTTGCAGAGGTGAGAAAGAGAGTAGAGAACAAGTAGTTCATCGACGAGAGGGTTAGCAGTGCCCTGTCCACACTCATTCAGTCAAGGATCTCAGCAGCATCGACTGAGCTAGAAAATGTTGAGTCTTCGTTGTTGGGTGGCCCTTTGACGGCATGAAAGACGTTGGGAACGTCACAAGAAAACATAACATGTAGCTGTTGATGGGAGAGTCAGAATGGGAATGAATTAGCAGACAAATTGGCAAAGACATCTTAATGAGAAATTATTCGTTCTGCCATCATGTCCAAGGTATCTAGCCAGATTAATTCATCAAATTACGGTTAAATACATGGAATACAAAATATTCACGAGGCATAGCGTGTATATGTCAGGAGAATATCTCAATTCGTCATCTTTTATTTGAATGCCCTATACTAACCCCAGCTTATAAGGAGAAGAATATTTTTTTATAAACATTCTGACAATGTTGATAGTGTGGTAAATAACCCTTGCTTTTTTTTTATATTGCTTTGGTTATTGCTCAGTCCCCCAGTTGCAAAACTATTGTGAAAAAAGACATTTGAGATATGTGTGTTAATAGTTTTTTTTTTTTTTTTTTGTTTTTTTTTTTTTGTTTGTTTTTTTTTTTTTCTCCTGGGGGGTGGGGGTGGGGGAAGGTGCTGATAGTACAATGGAATGTATATTGCAGTTTAAAGGTCTAAGATCATCTTGTGATGAAAAGACGTTAAATAAAACTACTGAACTGGGAGAGTCAGAATAAGCGTCACGAGAGTAACTCTGTTCTGAAAACAGAAAGGGTGGCGTAGAAAGATGACCTGCACCATACGCTTTCGAAAAAACAAAAACAAAAGGAAGAAAACCATCAACCGTCACCCACAAACAAGTAAACAAACAAAACACACAAAAATAACAGAGATTCAAACAAACAACAAACAAATAAACAATCAAATGAAACCTCTGACTTTCAGTTAGGCAACTTTTTTTTTTTTTTTTTTTTTTTTTTTTTTTTTTTTTTTTTTTTTTTTTTTTGCTTTGATAGATCATTACATCATTTCAATTAATTTCAGGAGTTTACATTTTCACAAGGCTTTATTCCCCTTTTCTTCTCTCTTCTCTTCTTCCTCCCTCCCTCCCCTCCCCCCCCCCCCCCCCCCCCCCCCCCCCCCCCCCCCCCCTCCCCCCCCCTTATACTCAAACTTCACTCTAAGTCTCATTCTCTCTTTAATCCCACTCCCCCTTCATATGCACCCCCTTCCCTACCTTTTTACAATGCTTATGGATGTCTGACTATTTCTTGCCGGTTGTTACCTAGTACTGTGGAAGCATTATAGAAAAAAAAAAAAAAAACAAACAAACAAACAAACAACAACAAAACAAAAAAAAACCAGGAGCATTTAGTTAAAGTTGTGTTTCTAATGTGTACCGCTTATATTAATTGGTGAATATAATTGACATGAAAAAATGGACAACAACCTTGTCTCTGTGATGATTTCCAAATTTTTAAGACATGTTATTAAAGAATTTGGCATTTAATCCTCAAGCAGACCTGAATAAAGTGCCCATTTTCTTTCAAATTCCAACAGGCGCATTTCGGAGCTATACATATATTTTCAATACGATAGTTTCTTTTCAAATCTTCTATGAAAAAATTCAGTTTAGGCTTACTTTGATTAAATCTACATTTGTAGATAAAATATTTGCCCATAGTATAATAATTTCGAGTACTTCGTCCGTTTGAGTTATTTCATCAGTGCCAAACAATATTAGTTCAACGTTGAATGACATGCGCACATGGTGTGCAATTTTCTGTTTAAGTAGCATTTCCAGATTTTGCCAGAAAGTTTTAGAGTAAGTACATAGCCATAAGTAGTGGTGGATAGAATCTCGTTCGCTATTGCAAAAAGTACATCTATCATTTTTAGTTACCCCCATTTTTTTCAGAACAACATTTGTAACGAGGATTCTATGACAAATCTTAACTGAAACCATTTCAGTTTTATTTCTTTTATTTTATTAGCCAACTTTAAAACCACGTTCCAGTCAACATAAGTATCAATTTTTTTTCTCCCAGTTATTAAACGGTTTTATATCAAAAATTGTCTGCATTTTTAGAAGATGATTATAGTACAACCTTGACCTTTTTTTTACACTGCATACTATTTGAAGTGCTTTTGGATGTTGATATCCAACATTGCTATCTATTTTGATACCTCTTATTCTCATGTATTCTTTTATTGCTTGTAAACAACTGACGTAATGTAGATAGTTCACATTTTATTTTATATTTTTTTTCTGCAGAAATCCTCCCAGCTTAAAAAATCACCACTTTCATTTAGAGTATCTTTTACAAGGAGAACATTCTTAAGTGCCCAACTTCTCCAGAAAAAAATATGTTTGGTCGATTTTTAAATTTCTCGTTGTAAAAAATAGGTTCAGATACAATTTCTTTGCTTTCGTTCAAATCGATATTAGTATTTAGATCTGCGAATGCTAAAAATACATCTCTCCAGAAACAATTAT
>JADBJO010006197.1:0-30720 GCA_016801955.1 Conus betulinus
CAAAAGAAATCATGAAAGAGCAAAACAAGCTACATTTTCTTGTGAAAAGTAGAAAATATAAAAAGATAACCTCTTAAGACACAAGTGCTGAGGGCCAGTTCTTGGAATGAATCCGCAAGGGACTAAATTACAATAAACTAATAAATTCCAGGATAAGTACCGAGCACATTCCAGCAACTTACAGAGCAGCTAGGGTGTTGCAATGACTGCAAGAAATATTGAATATAAACAAACTCCAATGGGGAGAAAGCTCACTAACATATAACTCCTGGTCAGATACCGGTATTTCGAAATCTGATTGTTTCTCCTCAGTGACCGCGGAAAGTGGTAATTTGACTCCTCTCTGCCTTTTCGGTTTTAAGAAGAATGCTATACCAGAAAAAGGCTGGTGTGCAATACCATAGTATGTTTGTTGAGTTTTCAAAAAAAAAACCAAAGGTGCCACCTAAGAAGCAAAAGAAAATCATGAAAGAGCAAAACAAGCTACATTTTCTTGTGAAAAGTAGAAAGTGCTGAGGGCCAGTTCTTGGAATGATTCCGCAGGGACTAAATTTGAACGCACGCATAACATCTAGCTAGCACACACGTAAAATCCCATCACCAACTTTCGGAAGAGAAGGCCAGTTTGGCCGTCAGTATGGATAACACGTTACACATAGCATGCACCTTGCGTGAGAAATTGAAAGAATCAAGGAATAATGAATTTGAATGGACAATATCGACCAAATAAAACGCAAAAAAAAAAAAAAAAAACGACGCCCGAATATAAAACGCCGGCAGGCATATGTACAGTCGGCACTTCCCAGGAAGGCAGCCCGTAGTGTACAGGAGTGTGGATTGTGAGCGCTAGAAACCTTTGCAAGGCTTTTTATAAATATTCTGCTATTACTGTTATTATATTATTATTATCATTATTATTATCATCATTGTCATTATTATATCATTATTATCACTGTTGTTATTATTACGATAATCATTATCATCATCATCATCGTCATCATTATTATGTTATTGTTATTACTATTATTATATCCAAGGCTCTGACGGTGACTCCAGACGCCCGTTGTGGCAGGTCAAAAGAAAAAGAGGAGAGAGGAACAGTGTCTTCACCTTTGGTCAGATGGAGTTCCGTGGCGCATATTGAAGGCATTCAGTTCTTCCTGTTGGTCTGACTGACTCTACTGTCTGCCTCCTGTTCACGCTCGTTCACCATAGGTTAGGCGATAGTTACAAATGATCGAGTTTGAAGTTCTAACACGCTGGTTCACTCACAGCTAAAGTCTGCATGCAGTGAGATGGCCGACTTGCTTGACCCCGTGGACGAGAAGAAGCTGACATAGTGTGGTTACCTGAGCGGGCGGCCCCAGTCAACTGAACAATCCCTTTGCCCCGAACAGGTTAGGCACGAGCGAAGAGACCTTCAACAAAAGCAAAACTAAATCAAATATTGAGATCCTCTGCTGTCCGCGTGTTACGATTTGTTGGTGTAAATGGGTCAAGTCTCCTATCTATAATATTAAAAAAAAAAAAAAATACTTTTCCGCCGGACGAAGGGACAAACTACAAGACAAATAATTTATTTCAAAATCGCAAAGCAAATTACAAGACACAGATCCCTAAATGTATAAGGTCAGATCTGGAACCTCTGGAGACTTCTGCGAGTGGAAAGTTCATATGGACGTACT
The DNA here is from genome assembly GCA_016801955.1 of Conus betulinus. Classification (NCBI taxonomy): domain Eukaryota; kingdom Metazoa; phylum Mollusca; class Gastropoda; order Neogastropoda; family Conidae; genus Conus; species Conus betulinus. The sequence goes on from JADBJO010006197.1 coordinate 1,686, forward strand.
ACCTGCGTGCGCACGCAGGCATCAAGATAAATGTGCGAGCGGACACACCGCCACTTTAATTTTTAATTACACGTCGTATAATACTGAGAAAAAAAAAGACCCAACAAAGGAGATCCAGGCCACCATACCTCAGAGCAGAATTAAGTATGAAGAGAGGCCGTGGTCATATACCATAGAGAGCAAGTATCATAATCAGAGACAATATTAGCGTCATCTCAATACCCACACTACAAAGATTTCTGGTAATTGGGGCATATACCTGCTGGGCTTTCTAAATGGCCCATGCTAAAGATTGGACGCAAGTCAGCTGACGTCACAGACTATCAAGATGCATGCTTCGTACTAACACACACACACACACACACACACACACACACACACACACACACATAAGACTCACTTACTGAACAGAATAACATGTGCTTTTCAAGAGCAAAACACTTTCTTAATAGTCAGGGTATATGCATTAGGCAAGGAGAGTGGGTGGTGGTGAAGGATGGTGGGTTAAATTGCGGAGTACGCAAACATTGGCACATAAGATAGTTGAGATAATTGTATTGAAGGTTGACTTGCATTGGGGTTTTTTGTTTGTTTTTTGTTTTGTTTTGTTTTGTTTGTTTTGTTTTGTTTATTTTGACTCAGGGAACGAATTCCATGACAGGAGCCTGAATATGTTAAACTGCATTTGAATAAGTCAATCATTGGAACAGGGATATGGACTTTGGGTAGGTTCCTTGAGGTATTAACTGAGAATCTGTGAAATAATGTTGAGGGTGCCTTCCCAGACACAATCCTGTGCATTATGATCCCTTTGTTGTATTCTAATCTAAGACTTAACGGAGAGAATTTGAACCTTTTATTGTCTGAGACCAGGAGACTACTGCTTTTTAAGAGGACTAATATCAGTGCTCGTTTGTGTAGATCTCAACAATGGTTTGAGGATGTTAGCGCTAGCAAAGTCCCATAGAGTAAATCCATAGTCTATGTACTTCTGAAAAAAGAGCTTGCGTGAGTACAGATCAACGAAGCGATTGATTTTGGGGAGTTGATAGACTTTCTGTGAAAGTTTTTTGCACAGTGAGATTATGTGAGCTTGCCAACTAATATTGTTATCAGTTGTCATTCCTAGCACTTTGTGGTATGTAACCTGTACAACGGGTTCATCTTTAAGATGTAGGGAAAGGAACTAATCGTGAGACTTTGTCTTTTTTGCCTGGTTTGTGACAAACATGGATTTAGTATGTGATTGAGTTCAGTCCATTTTACAAGATCATTCGCAGTTCTTTGTAAACTTTGCAAGGGCAGTAACATCAGAATGATTTGTGCGTATTGTTGTATCATCAGCAGAGTTCACAGCTGGAGGTGATAATGGAGAGGTAGATCATTGAAGTAAATTGTGAACAGTAAGGGACCCAGGTTAGAGCCTTGTGGGACGCCATAGGAAAGTGTTTTAACAAAAAGGACAGTTGTATTACCTGCTACACTCTGCTGCCTATTATAGGAAATGAGTGAAAAAGCATAAGAGTATTCATGGATAGCTATTACATTTTAATTTCCTAAGTAGGTTACGATCAATCACATCAAATGCTTTTTTGAAATCAATGATTGGACACCACAATATCTGCTGTTGTTAATGCTATTTAGCCAGTCATCAACCAGGTGGATTAGGGCTGTGTGACTTGAATGGCTTTGTCGGAATCCGGACAGTCTTGGATGAAGCAAGTGGTATGTATTAAGGTGGTGTAATGTGTGTTTGTTAATGTGTTTGTCTAAAGGTTTGGAAATAGTGGAGAGGATTGTGATTGACCTGTAGTTTGCAGGGTCTGAGTTGTCAGCTGCTTTGCAGATAGGTCTTACTTTCGTCTTTTTTTGAAACTATTGGGGAATAATTTTTGTCGATGTATCGATTAAGACGTATGTTGACGTTGCTAGAGCTGATAGTTTGAGGATTTTGCAGTCTGGACCATCCGCCCCATAGGAACATGATTGTTTGATGTGTGTTACATAGTGACAAACTTCAAAGACTAAAAAAAAAGAAAACTGAATAAATAAAAATAATTTTTAAAAAACTTCAAAGACTGTTATTGGTGGAACATAAAGTTCAGACATGATGTTTTTATCATGGAGAATTGCTTCCGTTCTTTGAAAGTCGTTTGATCTTGAAGAATCTGTCGTGACAACTTTATTGGCTATAGCGCATAAGTGGGTGTTTAGCTTATCAACAGAGATGACTTTAACTACAGTTGATTCTGATGAATATTATTTGTAAGCTCGTTTTAAAGCTCTCCATACCAATTTTGGGTTCTGGTTTGATTATGTTAATTCTCGATAATGTTTTGTTTTATCTCTGCACTTCTATGAATTCATTGCATTTTTCAGTATTCTAGATTCCTCTTCATAGCCATGTTGTTTAAGAAGATCTCTAAGGTAACCTGCCTCGTAACTCTTTAGTGTACCATGCCGGCTTAGGATTATGTTGTACTCTAATCGTTTTCATAGAAGCGTGCTTATCATATATTTCTGTAAAAAGTTTTAATACAAAATTCGACCGCAAGATCTGTATCAGTTATGTTGAAAACTGAGGAGAGGAGAGTTTTGAGTTAAGCAAGTCATGCAGAAAGTGTTGGTTGTTAAAGTTTGTAAAGCAACGGTATGTTATTGTCTTGTGTGTCGGTTTGGAAATTTTTATTCCCTTTTTGACCATGTGATACAGACTAAGCAATGATCACTACAGTTTCGAACAGGGACGCAGCCATCTGCCATGTTAGTTTATCTGAAATATGAATATGGTCAATAAGTGTCTTCGAGTCTGGTGTGACACTTGTTGGAGATTCGATGAGTTGATGCAGGTTAAACAGATTGATTGTTTGCGTCCATTGGTTTTTGCACTTATAGCAGGTCTACATTAAAGTCTACAAGTATAATTGCCTTGGATTCTAGCAATACCGTATTTCATCATGGCAATAAATTTGTCGACCCAGTTTACTCTTTCAGGTGGGTTCCTGTCACAGAATCCAACCAATATGGAAGGGTTTCTTTTCAGCTTAACTTCTATCCAGACTGATTCCAAACTGTTTCGTTCTAGGTGTAGAAGTCATTTGAAGCTAAGGGCTTCGCTGATATAGACATAAAAAGACCCGTCTCTTTTTGCTTGCGAAGCATCTTTTCGGATTGTGTTATACCCAGGAATCTGTACATCATTGTCACTAATGTGTTCAGTTAATCTGGATTCAGAAAGCCCTAGAGTATTAAAAGGTTTTCTGGTTCCAATCTAGCGTTGATGTATCTGGTCTTGTTAACTGTATCATGGATATTAAGCTGACAGATTCGAAGTCCTTCTTTGCATGGCCATGCGGACTGGTGCTTGTTCATTTCCAGTTGTGTTTGAGGTGATGATGATAGGTGACAACGATGACGCACGTTAACTGACAGTAAGGTTTGTATATTCAAGAAGCACAAGAAGATCGCATAAAAAGAGAGAGAAATGGGGCTGGTTTACTCACAGTTACAACTTTTAGGAAACCAGAAGCGTATGATAAGAAGAAATGTTTGTAAGTTTCTCGGTTAGATGGTACACTTATGGATAGTATGAGAAGAAGAAAGAAATTTTCACAGTATAATATTGTGTTCGTAAGTTCCTCAGTTAGATGGTACACTCATGGATAGTACGACACTTTTCTGAAATGAGAATATACACGCACTCACATGGGAAGCACTTCTAAAAATGAAATGATAATCAAGGACATAGAAGAAAAAAATGCAAAAATAAAACCCAAGACAAAAAAAAATATAAGCAAAGAACCAACAAACTCAACAACAACAAAAAAGTCGCTCACACACATTATACACGAGATTACGTAGGGTCAAGTTACTTAGACGTACTTGTAACCACAAGTTGGCAATGAGCACTATTGCCTCGCTCGCAGTAAACAGTAGTTTCTCAAAGAGCCTCATACTGCAAAGAGAGAGAGAGAGAGAGAGAGAGAGAGAGAGAGAGAGAGAGTCAAAGACTCGCTCGATACTCAAACCACTTTTTGTGCTCTGAGCATATAGTCCACTCACAATCAGAAAAGGGGAGGGGGAAGGGAGAGGGAGAGGGGGGAGGGAATCCAAAACCGATAGGATCAGTCATGAACATTACGTAAATCAATAATAATAATTCTTCGCAACACGGACGCCATATTGCGGAAAGGAAGCATCCAACAAATGCAGAACAGTCATCGTAATTGAGCTGCAGCCCAGAAATGTTTGTTTTTCTATCACAGTTTCTACGACGTATCCCATCTCAGGATTTCCCTCTTCACCAGCCCTGAAACGTAGACCGTCTTCTATGAACGCACGGAAACTCCTGAGAACGTCATCGATGATTTTTAAACTGGTTCAGGTTCAGGTTCATAGGGACAATTGCTTTTGCAATTTTAGCCAGAACTGGCTTTACATGTCCCTTCTATGTGTTATCTCGTCTTTATACGGTCAAGTCTTTAGCTTGCTAAGTCTTATATATCATAGTCAAAATAAATAGTCTTCAATCATACACTTATCATCGATAGAGCTTTTGAAAAAGGTTAGTACTTTGTGCACGTTTAATGTTAGGGGTTAATTTATTCCAAAGATTTGTTGCTCTGTTACTGAAAGAAAATTTCCTTAGGTTAGTGCGACAATATTCATGATAAATTTTATCAACACTATTTCTGGTATTATCAACTCTTGATGCAGTAAAAAAAATTTTGAAATAGGAATATTGTCAACACAATTAAATATTTATAGACTTGGATCAAATCGCCCCCCCCTCACTCGTCTTGTTTTTAGGGTAGGCAGTCCAAGAGCTTTTAACCTACCTTCATAGGGAAGATCTTGTATATTCTTTACAAGCTTTGTTGCTCTTCTTTGTACTCTTTCTAGAGCAGCAGACTGCCTCTTTAATCGAGGATACCAAATTGTGTTATGCTGACACAACACAGCACACATCATTTCAGTTTTCTTCAGTCATGTGAACATATTTGACCATGAGAGAGAGAGAACGAGCGTGCGAGCGAGCGAGCGAGAGAGAGTGGGGGGGGGGGGGAGGGAGAGAGAGGTGGGGGAGAGAGAGGAAGAGAGAGAGAGGAGGGGGAGGGGGGAGAGAGAGATTTTTGTTTGCCTTGCTCACGCAAGTATTAATCAAACAGCGGAAATGTATCAATAAAAAAATCAGCTGTAACGATAACACTAATTTAAGACGATGTGTTTACAACGTGTCAGTGTAAAATCAACACTAAAAATAAAACTTATTCATATCATGATGTGATTTTAAAAAGCAAACAAATATATAAACAACAACAAAAGCAACAACAACAAACAGCACACACACACACACACACACTCACCACATACCAGTCTGCATGCATATACACGCAAGCATACACAACTGCAACTGCTTTTTTTCTGTAATGTTTTTTAACGACAGGATCGTTCAGGTGACTTTGTTTTATCCTGGTGACAGTCCCTACAATGTTGGTTGTTCTTTAATCACTAAACAAGTCGTTGTCATTCACTTAGGGACAGGTGACAGTCCCTACAATGTTGGTTGTTCTTTAATCACTAAACAAGTCATTGTCATTCACTTAGGGACAGGTGACAGTCCCAACAGGGCCCTACAATGTTGGTTGTTCTTTAATCACTACACACGTCATGGTCATTCACTTTGGGACGAGTGACAGTCCCTATAGAGCCCTACACTGTTGGCTGTTCTTTAATCACTACACACGTCATTGTCATTCACTAAGGGATGGGTGACAGTCCCTATAGAGCCCTACACTGCTGGTTGTTCTGTAATCACTACACACGTCATTGTCATTCAGGGACAGGTGACAGTCCCTATAGACCCTTTCACTGCTGGTTTTTCTGTAATCACTACACACGTCATTGTCATTCACTAAGGGACAAGTGACAGTCCCTATGAGCCCTAAAACCGTTGTTGTTCTTCAATCACTACACACGTCATTGTCATTCAGTTAGGGACAGGTGATACTCATCTCCTTCAGATCTCTCGTTTACACAGACGGATCTCTGTCTAGACGGTGTTTTCTAGACGGTGTTTCTCTCTCTCTCCCTCTCTTCACCCACGTGTCTTCACATGAAACGAACTTCCTTTGTAGTAACCGTACCTCCAATCACTCTCATACTTCGTCTCTCTGGGCTACACTTTTCACACACTCGTAGTTTCCTTCCTTTTCACGTTTGCCCTCGTTCCTTTTCAGCTTGTATTTTTGTTTTCTGTGTCTGTGTGTGCGGCATTGTGCTCATTCAGGCAAGTCTGTACAAATTTAGGCATCCCCATGTGCCCCACACGCAGGTGTGCACGACTGCTTAAGAACTTTGTAAGCATTTAAGATATTTATAGATTAAGCGCCCCAAAAAATCTAGTATTAGTTATCGATATATGCGGGCTTTTTCGATGCTTACTTACACGTTTACTTAAAAATGTTCTCTTCGGCATGGTATAAAGTGCATTAGATGGCCTGGTCTTAAAAAATGCAGCTCTACATTTTTTACAACATTCACATACAATATCTGTTTAAACATATCTTTCATCAGTGTATGAAAAAAAAAATATCCAACTCATCACAATTTGTTAGAAAGCATCCATTTTGTCATTTGAAAAATATTACTGGAAAATTCATATTTATAGCCTTTACCATCAGCTGGAATTTTCATGTAGCAGACAGATGGGAAGGTCTCAAATAGTATTCATTGTTCTTCCAATTCCGACTATGCTGCCTCTTGTATTTGCCTAGAACGTTCCGAAATTTCACACACACACACACACACACACACACACATGCACACACACACACACACACACACACACACGCATGCGCACGCAAGCATACTAAGGCAATCCGTGAGATTCAGTGCATCCATATGTTGTCTCCACATCATGTACGAAGACAGAGCACATAGTTCTCTAGGGACTGGAAAATTAGCAAGGTTGTGTTATTCATGGGTATGCATGTGTCCTAAATCATTCTTTCCTACACAGCCAACTCCACACCCATTACAAAACTAAGAAAGCGACTGTTCACATTCATTTCCACACACACGAGTCAAAAAAAGGCATTTAGATTCACTTCTACACACATGAGTCACAAAAGGCATTCTGATTCATTTCCACACGAGTCACAAAAGGCTGAGCCAGAGAGAGAGAGTGTCACTATTCAATTTCACTTTATTATTACAACCCCAGTCAACCACACCAGGCCTTTTCAGGCCCCTCACCACACTGAAAAAGAAGGTCAAGGCTGTGGCCACATCTTCCAATGAAAACTGCCTGACCTCAAAAATGCAACAAACAATCAACAAGTCATAACTATGCCGAATCTGATGACGAACTTCAGCGGGATACAACTAGGACATTGCGAAGGTGCCAGTGAATCCGCTTGTGTTTTTCACCTCTACATTACAAAAAAAAAAAAAAAAAAAAAGGTAAAAAATAATAATCTGAACGGTGCCATAAAGATACATTGAAGCTATATGGACAAATACACACTGCATTCCCTCTTAATAGTGTTTACGTTTTCACTGTTCTGTCACCAGATTATGATTTTAAAAAAAAAAAAAAAAAAAAAAAAAAAAAAAAAAAAAAAACAAAAAAAAAAAAAAAAAAAAAAAAAAAAAAAAAAAAAAAAAAAGCTGGCATGCTATGAAATAGTAAGACACAAAAACATGATAAAGCGATTTTAAGCGTCAAAGGTAGATAAATGGGTTGCAAAAGAAGAAAAATGCTGGATGAAAGTAAAGAACAATAGAAATAAAGAAAGAAAAACAAACAAGAGTCATTACCAAGGACAGCTATTGTGTAACAAGAAGATTGCTCCTAGAACCTAATGAAAAGAGAGAGAGAGAGAGAGAAAGAGAGAGAGAGCATAATGCAAAAATAACATTTGTATTGAAATTGCTCCTAGCATCCTAATGAAGACAGAACAGAGAGAGAGAGAGAGAGAGAGAGAGAGAGAGAGAGAGAGAGAGAGAGAGAGAGAGCAAACAAACATGGTGAGCGAGCATAACAGAAAAGATGAAATTAGTAGCACACAATTTCCTAATGTGAATACAACTGATACTGGAACAATCCCCAGCATCACCAGGAGGATGAAAAAACGCTAAAGATAATTATGAAAAAAAATGTATAACACAATTTATAAAATAACAGCTTAACAACTGCTGTCCTGACGGCAGATGAGATTAATCATGACGAGTGCGCAAGAAATTCCACTTATTTTATTGCACACAAATGATTTGAAACTGAACACCAAAAAAAAAAAAATCGAACTAAAAACCAGTCAAATCTATGTCAGTGCACCAAAAAGGCCTCATCAGCGAATAACCGCAAAACGCCACTCTCTGGACAATGCATACGCTCTGACCACTTCATCACCACAAAATGACGGAAAGCTGATGTATTCTAAATAGTAACAATAGATAACAAAAACAAACAAACAAAAATTAAAATCCCAAATAAGAAAAAGCAGCAAAAGAATTCCTAGAACAACAGCAGGGGAATGAGCTAAAGTGGCAAGGGGGAAAAGTTCATGTATCTGTAGCCAAACCAATCACACGGAGCCTTTTTCAGGGCTATTAAACTCCGAAATGAGAAAAACGGCACATCCTGAATTAGTCAGACCATTTGGAAAACAACTACAAAAAAATCTTGAAGAGAAAGAAACACTGAGAGCAGACAGCAACATTACAGCTAGAACCACTGACAAACTATGGCATGAAAAAAAAACCCACAGGCTTTGCTGATAACACCAGGCGCTCCCCTTGATTTTTCACTCCAGATAAAATCTGAAAAAAAAGAAAAAAGTGATTAAAAAATTGACAGCCACCTAAAAATTAATAATAAAAAAAAAAAAAAAAGAAAAACAAAACAGAATAAAATAAAATTGGCCCCTACAGGCAAATAGACACGGCTGAATGGAGGGCTAGTGTCCACTCCACACTGTGTGTACAATTTTCACTAATATGTCACCAGCTTACACAAAACAGCTAGCACGTCTTACACTACTGTCAGAGAGAGAGAGAAAAAAAAACAAGACTTTCCTGAAAGAATGGGGAATGGGCTACAAAAGGGGAAAAAAAGCTGTAGATGTTAGTTAAAAAAAAAAAAAAAAAAAAGACAAAAACTGATTTCAAAAATGACAGTAAGGACAGTAAGGAAAGACAAAAATAGATTTTAAAAAAATGACAGACTCGAAAAGAATTACAGCAAAGAGGAAGTTGATGGCTCAGAACTTTTCAGAGGCAATGGAGCTGTTTGCACTGAAAGATCCCCTGGCATCTCCTTGAGGACCAGGAAAACAAACAAAAAAGAACACACACACACACACACGCACACACATACACAATAAAGATAGATAACAAGAGAAAACAAATACACAGAGATGAAAAAAAAAAAAAAAAGAACCACACACACACACACAGGAATCAAAGTGGGTAACAGAAACTGCGCTATTTCCAGCATAGAATTTGCACAAGATGGCAATGCAAGTTATATTGTTACAGTCTCAGGAACCCCTCACAAGTCAACCCTAGCGTCCCCCCGGAGAAGATCCTAAGGTCAATCAGCCCTGACAGAAAATAGGCAACCACTGAGTTCTTTTAACAACTTAGCTGTTTTTTTATCTTTTTCTGCCAAATCTTAAATAAATGTCAGCGAACCGCCCAGAGAAACGTGGACAAACGAGTCACAAGACAAACCACAACGCGTTTCAACCTCTTAGGTCTTCTTCAGGTGCAACAAACATGAAACAAATAACGAAAATGCACTTAGCTTTGATCGCTTCTGTGTTCAGCGCAAGAAAGAAGGCGTTGAATCTTTCTTGCGCTGAACACAGAAGCGATCAAAGCTAAGTGCATTTTCGTTATTTGTTTCATGTTTGTTGCACCTGAAGAAGACCTAAGAGGTTGAAACGCGTTGTGGTTTGTCTTGTGACTCGTTTGTCCACGTTTCTCTGGGCGGTTCGCTGACATTTATTTAAGATTTGTTTAGATTTCCGCCTGCAGTCGTTTCACTTTGCAACTAGATCTTTTTCTGCCAGTCATACAAAATGTGCGTGTCAAATGAAACCACAATCACATGTACAGAAATAAAGATGAGCCTAACAAAAATCACCAAGCCTGATTATACTGAATGCAATGTGTAAGAAAACTTGAACATGAGTGTGAAGGCCCAGGTGAGAAACACCCTTTCAGCTCATCATCCAAACTGAACAATTCTGTGCAGACAGGTGTGTGAGAGGTAGTCTCAGTGAGTTCAAAAACAGTGCGTATGACGCCACAAAATATGTGATCGTTGTGATGCAAATGTCACTGCAGATGCAAATCGTCTTTGGTAATTCCAATGCAATGATTTACGCACAGCATATACCCTGGCTTCGTAACAAATCAGAAATCAACTATTTGTTGTAAACAGACAGACCTCCAAATCATTGTACATTAAGGTCAAAAGAATATGGCTCAATTTCAAGACAGGCCACAAATCACCTGTCAATGCTGACAATACACAAAGCTCTGAAATAAACTGCAGAAATCAACACCTGTGTTGATCCAAAACAGAACAGATTATGCATTCCTTCCCAACCATTACCCATGCGTTGACTTTTCCAGAGAAAATCAATGATCACTACAAAAAATAAAACACAGAAACAAAAGACGAAAGTAGCATTGCAAACAATTCCGTCCAACAAACAAGCAGCATAAAATACCCTTTTTGGGGGGCTCAACGGCAGTGGCCAACATAACATAACATGAAATGTAGAACGTTGATTTGAATCTTTTTGACATAGCTCGTCTAAAACTTACATCACATCTGCGTCACAAAAGCATGACTAAAATTTCAAATAAAAAACATCAATTATAAACAATGAAATCGACTGACTATAGACAGGCAGTACACGTGATTAACTCTGCAGGATACATGAAAAAAGAATGAAACAAAAATTAATTCAGATTCAGCTGTTCATGTCATGTCCGCTTCATCATACGCCAAATGCTGTTGGTAATCTGTCAACTAGGCTAACAACTTTCTTTTCTCTTTTCATGTTTACTTGTTTTTTTAAAACTACCATCTCCCTTACTATTTTTAACCATATCATTAATTCATCTTTTCTCAGCTGGACTCTCTGATTCACTGTCTCCGTTGGACCTATGAATTACTAACTTAGCCAACAGTGGGTTTCTGTTTCAAAGAGGCGTCATTGTGCGTGGACCAGTCCATCTACGTTACACCACATCTGTTTATTTTGAGGTCACAGGGTACACGATTTAGTTTTTAGTAAGTAAACAAGTGATCCAACGAATGACCAAAGGGTTGCAAAGAGGAGAGGATTTTGGGAATTTCTCATAAATTTGCATGCCAACATTACTTTTCCCTACTTTTTGGTTCGTGTGTTGTGAACCCTTTCTTCATCACCAGAGGGAATTCTACCAAGTCTTCATAGACTTAAGGCATGCATTTGACAGTCTGGTGGGAGGTGCTTAGGGCAAAAATGAACCAGCTTTGCACAGTCCACAAGATTATCAACACAACCCAGCAACTGTGCTCCTCATTAAGTAGAACAGCTTCTGGAGAACAGATTCATAGATGATAAGTTCATCAGGGACACTTTCTACTTCCCAAAATTTGAAAACACACCCGGAATATTGGTACAGAAATAGCTGACGATCATGTCAGCACAGCCCGCATAAAAGAAAGGACCATCACAAATCTACCATTTCCAGATGACATTGATGGCCTGGCAGGCGGTGAACCAGAACCCATAAAGCCAGCGAGGTGACCAGACGCTTAGACAAGAAATGGCGTGGAAATCTGCACCGTGAAACCCAATTCCATGGCCAGCCACAACATCATCAATACTGATACAACTGACTGTGAGCAGATGCTAGATACTATCGAACCGTTCACTTAGCTGGAATCCATCATGTGCAATGATGGACCCTCACCAGAAATCCTCTCCAGGGCAGCAAAGACTACATCAGCACTGCCAGACTAGGAAAAAATCTGAAGAGAAGGTCAGTAATATCGCCATTAAACACTAGATCAGGCTCCACGTACTTGTGTATTCTATATCTTCCTGTATACATACCAGAGATGGACACACTCGCAACAGATCAGGAAAAAAAAAAAAAAAAAAAAATCCAAACCACGAGGTAATACAGCAAGATACTAAAGATCACATAGGTTGATCATGTCACCGATGGATATGTGTGTCAAACTATCAAGCAGCACAATGGACTATACCAAGATCTCATGGAATCACTGAAGGAGAAAAAAAAAAAAAAAAAAGCTTTATTGGTGCAGCCATGCAACAAGATCCAGTAGCCCTGCCAAGTAATCCTCAAGGTAACCAGCCGCACGAGGGACACCGGGTGGAAGACAGGAAAAAAAAAAAAAAAGATAAATTAACAACATGGCAGATCAGGCAGGGAAACTGAACATGTGTTTGCCCTTTATTCTTGAAGACCCAATTCCTGCACTTTGCCCCCCCCCCCCCCCCCCCCCCCCCCCCCCCCGAAGTTGGTATGTTCTCCGTAGTCAATGTATACATCCAAATCATTTGACAGTCATACAGTAAGCAATGACTACCAGCACCACCACTCTTTCACAGACTGTTACCGATAATATGCATAGCCTGCAGGCAGATTTGCACTCTTCCGTGATTACAATACTAGTTTGCTACAAGAAATCCCTCTCTATTATACATACTGAGTAGCAGCAACTACATGTACATACACCTGTTCATAGACCACATACAGTCACTACATAAATGCATACTCACACATTATATATATTTAAATATATAGTAACTACATACACTTGTTCATGAACACTGATACAATACCCATAAAATGTAATAATTATGTAGCAACTCTGTAAAACTATAAACAAACATACGTTATGCGGTAGCTATATAATTATGTAACACTACTTAAGAAATTTACATACAACCATTCATACACATGTACATATACTATGTATACCCACAGAACCCATCAAAACAAGTATATCGAAGTGACTGGCACACCCGTTCATAAACAAATGTACCATGTGTAGTGACTTTTCACATCCATAATATGCACGTCTACTGACATTCCGTGACCAAAATATGACTTTAAAAAACAGCCACTTTACACAAGAAATAGCAATCAGTATATATCTTTAACTCATAAACGTCCTTTATTAGGGAGTACAATACCCAAAAATAAAAGAGGCAGACAGGCCAAATTTATCATGTTTCGTGATCAAAAAAAAAACACACTTGCAAACACAAATCAAAGTGAGTGCAGAACTGCACACATGAACACACACACACACACGCACACACACACACACACACACACACACACACACACACACACACACAAGCACAACTATGAAGCTGACACCTCATACAAATACACACAAAGACACAATGACCACAATGACACACACACTACGAGCCACAAAGAAGACCACTCACATACAAAGGTCTACAAGAAAGCAAAACAAAACTCCTCACAAGGTACAAACTTGAGTCAATAAACCTTCATACACATACACTGTCACAACGAAGACAAACACACATCACATACACACAGTTGCAAGGAAGACAACCCTTCATATATACAGTCACGAGCAAGACAACTCTCCACATATGCAGTCACAGGAACTCGTCACTTATAGTCACAAGGAAGTCAACCATTCATGTACATACAGTCACAAGGATTACAGCCCTTCACCCATACACATGGTTACAAGGAAGACAATCCTCCCATTTAATGGTCGTAGCAAGATAACCCCTTCATATTCACACACTTTCACACAGAAGACAACCCTTCACACACAAAAAGACACAATCAGTCACAAGGAAAACGATTCCATACACTGTCACACGATGGACCTCAAGGAAGGAATATAACTCTGCACACCCAAACATAAATGAGCCACAGGGAAGACAACTCTACACACAAGCATCTATTATAACCCTCACTCACATAAAGACAAACTGATGCACTCGATGGAAGACAACTCTACACACACACACACACACAATGAACCACAAAGAAGGAAGACAAGCCTTAACAAAAACATTAAACATTGTCAATAAAAGAGACACTGAAGGCTACAAAATGGAAAGACATTCCATTATAAAATAAGACATTTGCACAAAACAAACAGCAAAATAACCCGAGACAGTTTTACACTCCAATCTGAAATAGTAAGTAAAATCAACATACATATTCTTAAAAATACATGCGCGAAGTATTGACATGTACAAATTATCATCTAAAATTACACTTTGGAAGGGTCAAATGAAGGTACTGTTTCTATTACACTTACAATGTGTACATGCGCATCTATATATACACATGCACAAATTCAAACACATGACACACCAGCTACTGATACTTTTTCATGTGCTTTACTAAACTGAGAGATTCTTTGAAAATCATATTCTGTTTCTATGCAGCCGTTTGCCATGTTGGTGGATCTATATCATCTGGCATGTTGTAAAGCGTTAGGTGATTTCACCCAGTTGATACTATTGTACTTTACGCTTTTATCTCAACTTACCACGATTCTCCAGACCTTGTTATCAGAAACTGACTGTCTACCAGGTAACTCAAGATTCTGAAAGCACGTGTATGAGCCTGTGCGTGTTGTATCGGTTCATCATATCTCTCTAAAGTAACGGCTGACTGTTGTGATCAAGGAAAGAGTGCTGAAGACACTCGCTCACCTAGCACTTGTTAATGAACTGAAATCACTTCCTAGAATGGAATTTCACATAAATGTCAAGACATAACCATATGATCAAAATGTTGGCAATCTTGACTGATCTGTTAACGGTCCAAGCCACCATTTCTACAGACCTGTAAATGACGTTCCAAAAGTCAACAATCCCCACAGAGCTGTAAACAATGATCTCCATAGATATGCTGTCCAGTTTCAGCTGACCACAGGAGCCTCCTGGAGCTAGAACTGTGTGGCAATGGCAAGTTATGGCACAACATACAGTCAAAATATAGAGAAAAAAAAAAATGGATTTAGAAAAAAAAAAAGTCCGACTAGTCTGACTATGGCCAAAGTACACTGTCTAATAAAGTGCAACAATGACGACATTATATTCTGAGGGAGTCTTTCAACACACAAATCCATCTGAGAAAAAAATATCTTCATGTCTAATGTTACACTTGACTAGCTCTCAGTTCTTTGCTAAAAGTTGCAGTTTACCATCAGAGTCGAGGCCAGGACTCTACCTGGGCTTAAAGTGGACACTGACCCTGACAATTTCCCATGGGCAGATAACATCACAACAGGCCCAGTCATAATAAGCAATTTCCCATAAGCAAATAGCATCACAAAAGGCCTATTCATGATAAAACAGCTTCCCATAAGCAAATAATATCATGACAAACCAACTGTTGATAAACACTTTCCCTTGAGCAGGTAGTGATATGAAAGGTGTACACACCACAAACAGCTTATAACTGGAAAGTCTTCCAGAGCTTCAACTGTTGGACTGACAATCACTACCAGCAAGTGTGGGAGTGGGTATTACTATAGCTGGTAATACACAATATTGTTCCTTCATCAACAGATTCTACACATTTATACCAGCTTGTACAAGACATCGCTTTCTTCACCGACACTTTCTACAAAACACTGTTTCAAATCATTAGCAAATTCTATAGGATATTGACCAAAACATTCCACAAAATACTGTTTCTGAATTATTAGCAGATTCGATAGGATACTGTTTTCTATTATCAGCAGATTCTACAAGACATCATCTTCAGTTGTCAGCATACTGTACTGGCCATGGTTTTAGTCTTTTACATTTGGCAGTGTTCAGTTCACTTCCAAATATTGTCCTGGTTTTATTTTCTTTTTGTTTGCATTTGTTTTGTTCTCTTTGCATATTTGTTTCCTTTCCATCAGTCTTTTCTTTAGGTTCTGTTTTGGTTCTTTTTTGTGTTACTTAGTCGCTGTGTGCATATCTTTTTTCTTTTGTGATGGTATCACTATTTTCCATACAGTTGTGAGAGGTCAGCTAGAATTTCTCCAAGATTCAGTTTTAGTGCTCACTTTTCATCACTCTGATCGACAAATATTTAGATGCACATGCATGCACATGTGTGTGCATGTCATGCATGTGTGTGTGCATGCATGCATTTGTGCATGTATGCATGCATTTGTGTGTGTGTGTGTGTGTGTGTGTGTGTGTGTGTGTGTGTGTGTGTGTGTGTGAGAGAGAGAGAGAGAGAGAGAGAGAGAGAGAGAGAGAGAGAGAGTGAGTGAGTGTGTGTGTTAGAGAGAGAGAGAGAGAGAGAGAGAGAGAGAGAGAGAGAGAGAGAGAGAGAGAGAGAGAGAGAGTGTGTGTGTGTGTGTGTGTGTGTGTGTGTGTGACTGTGTGCATGTGTGTGAGAGTGACAATGAAAAGTAAAACATACTACTGGATGCACACCATTTCAACACACTACCTGAATGGTAGGTTCCCCTAACACTTGGTTATAAATACAATGAACAAAAAAAAAAACAAAGGGAAACTATGAATTCTCACAAAGTGGGTGCTGTCAGACTAGCATGTCACGTATCAGTTCAAAACTGTGTCCTGTTGAGACAAAATGCATGCAATGGCACTTCTCTTCATCTCGAGTAGACTGATATTATCCAAGTTTCCACAATTCTATGTTTGTTACTGTGCAAAAAATATCCGTAGTAAAATTCTGAACAGCATACATCATGAGACAATGGTCGCGCAATATTATATGAAGACAACACAACTGTGATCTCAACAAACATAAGAAAACAAGGATATTCAATGTAATTCAACATAGAAAAGGACGTGTCAGTCAACATAAAGAAAAATGGGCATGTAAGTCAACATCAAGGGGGAAAATTATATGTGTAACTGTTTATCAGAAACACAGACCAGTAAGTCAACATGAAGTAAAAACGACATTTATGTCAAACACATACACACACAAAAGGACATGGAAGTCGGCAAAAAAATAGGCACGTAAGTTAATATAAAAAAAAAAAGGGACATGTAAGTCAACATCATTGAAAAAGGACACAGAAATCAACATTTGTTAAGGAAACTGACAGTGAAGAGCAATATCATGGAAACATGGGCATATAAATCAACAACGAAAACAGCCCTGTGTCATATGTTCCTAACACACCGCAGTGACAGAAAGAATGTAGGTAATTGAATCAAAATATGGCAGTATCATCTACCCACATCATCATCATCATCAATCAATAATAAATACCACCGTCATCGACAAATGCACAGCAGTATAAACATACATTCGGCATCATCATCGTTCAATACATGTCATTATCATCAAACTGCACATAGCATTATCAACAATCAGTACACACTACTGTGATCAATCAATACAAAGCATCATCATCGATCAATACACAGCACTGTGATCAACT
This sequence comes from Conus betulinus, assembly GCA_016801955.1. Lineage (NCBI taxonomy): Eukaryota > Metazoa > Mollusca > Gastropoda > Neogastropoda > Conidae > Conus > Conus betulinus. The sequence goes on from JADBJO010006197.1 coordinate 19,153, forward strand.
AAATACACAGCATTGCATGGATCAATACACAACATGGCCTACAGCATCAGTAAAACACTACAAAAACAGGGCGAAATATCAGGACAATGACTGATGTTCAACACAGAGAACGCTGAAGCACTGTCGCTGAATGACACATTACAGGACAACGGCTTTCAGTCCATAAACGGTAAACCAACATTCACATTATCACCCAATGACCAGACCCGAGACAGTGCTGCATTCTCTTACACTAGACGGAATGAGCGACAACCGGGCTGTGTAACAGCGGACAGTGGACGACTGACCAGCGGTGGGCAAGAAGGCAACATTCCAGGAACGCCAGGATAAATAGGTGGTAAACGCTCCATGACTAGAGCTCATTTCTGCGCCCATCTCACGATCTAAAATACACTATCAACCATCTCCTACATCAGGAGTGGATACGTGAAAGTGTGTACACGCATGAAATGAAGTTACACAGTGTGAATTGTGCATCCCCAAAAATAATTTTTTGGGGGGGGAAACAGGAAAATAAGAATAAAAAGCCGTTCAATTTTCATCTTTTTTCAACAAAAAACTGAGAGAGATATGCAACATTCACAGTTTACCCCCTGTCAGTGATACTGTTCGACACCTTTACCCTGCTGGTCTATGACTAGCATTACACTGATAAACCTGTTGGTATTACTGTTACAATGGTTTATTCTGCTGGTTTGACCATTACACTGGTTTACCCTGCTGATACAGGTTTACCCTGGTTGTACTACTTGAAAGCTGGTTTACTCTGTTGGCTTTCTTTTAAACTGGTGAACTGTGTTGGCACTACTTTTAGACTAGTATACCCTGTTGGTATTACTGCTGAACTGGTATACTCTGTTTGTATTGCTGTCCCATCAGTTTATTCTGTTAGCATAACTGTTACACTACTTGAATTTGGTGATATTTCTGTTACACTGGTTTTACTCTGTCAGTGTTATTGTTACTTTGGTCTACCCTCTTCTTGTTAAATCATTTTACCCTCTTGTTACCACTTTTACAAAGATTAATCAGGCTTATATTACCGATTAATATTAGTTTATTATACCAACATAACTCTTACACTGGTTCATCTTTGTGGTATTACTGTTACATTGATTAGTTACATTGTTTACCCATTTGGTATCACTATGTTACATAGCTTTACCCTGTAAATACAACTGTTACATTAGTTAACCCTGGTGATATTTCCTTTAAGTCAATCAACTCTACTGGTACTACTGCTACCTTGGTTTACTTTGTTTATAATGTTGTTACTACATCTGTTTACCTCTTTGGTATGATGGTTCTAGTAGTTTTCATCAATATATCTGGCATTCTTGTTGGTACTGCTGTTACCCTGGTTATCACCATTTATATCACTGTAAAACTAATGAGCAGACCAGACAGACACGTAAGTGTTAGAGACTTGAAGAAGTTGTTTAAGTATCATAATACACTGCAGGAGAAAACAGACAGAAGCCATAATATTGTGGCGCACGACAGGTGAGAACAGACAGGTGTCGCACTGTTGCAGTACACCAAAGGACGGAACAGACAGAAGACATGTTACAGCGTTAACAGGGGAGAACAGGTAGAAACTGTTACTATGTTAAGTGTTGTAGCACACGAAAGGGGAGAACACACAGAAGCGTTAACGGACACTAAAGGGGAGACCAGACAAAGAAGTCACAGAGTTGTTGTACACTAAAGGGAGAACAGACAGGTGTTGTTGATGTATGCTAGCAGGGGTCAACTGACAGAAGTTGTTTCAATGTTGTAGCACACTGAAGGGGAGAACAGACAGCTGTTGTTACAGCCTTTTGTTACAATCAAGGCGGAAACGGACAGAAGACATTACAGCATTGTAGCAATCTAAAAGGCAGACTAGACAGAAGTTACTATCATGCTGTAACATTCTGAAAAGGGAAACACACAGAAGTTGTTATAGGATGGTAACATACTAAAGAAAAACGTCTGCAAAGTTGCTACAGAACTAGAACTTACAGAGCAGGGTATACATGAATAAGCTTCTATAGTATTATAATATACCAAAAGAAAAACACAGAGAAAACTAATTAGTGTTCTAGTACACTCAATGGAAGAACTGTTGTATTAATGAGAGAACAGAGTTGAGCCATTGTACACTAATGGGAAGGATTGACACAGATGTTTCAATGTTGTACAGAAGTGGTTCCAGTGTTGTAGTACACTTTAAAGGAGAACTACAGAAGTCAAAGTGTTGAGACACAAGAACAGAAGGAAGTTTGTTTTTTAAGTGTTGTAGTACACTTAGTCAGAATGTTGTGGCACACTAAGTTACAAATTTTGTTTTGCAGAATGTCACATGGGATCAGCTTTTCTCCATACTGAAGTTCTTTCAGCCTTCTAAGACAATTAGGAACACACTGTGCCTTACTCTCTACAATGCTAAAGTTATTTTGACATTGTCATACAATGCAGTATAAAATGAAATAGTATGAATGTCAAATGGCTTTAAAAATGGTGGCAAGATGTTCTCAATGTAAATGACTGGATATCTTTACTTCAACAATGACAATGACATGAAATTGTTTCACTTCCTATGACTGGATCAATATTTTCACTTTTCATAATTGGATCTCTTCAATCTTAATCCAAAAAAAATTCAATCATAATACTGGATCTCTTCAATTAAAACAAATTTATACGCAGAGTTAAGCATAACAGGACCGAATTCTGGATATGCTGAATGCACACAAAAAAAACCTCTCTCCACCCATAAAAATACTTTCTATATATACATTTTTTGATTCAAGATAGTTTTATGACCAAGGTGTGTCTAAAATCAGTACCTTAAATGGCAGTGTTTTTTGTATTTAGGAATTTTTTCCTGATCAATGCATTGAAAGGTGTCACACAGAATATGTATAGAATATAACTAACCCACTAAATGTTTTTAGATATGATTTTCTTGCTTCAGAATAAAAAAGAACAAACTGTTTGCTCCACTACAATACATACATACTTTGCATTAAAGGATACTTTTGTTATGGATAAAGAATTGCAAACAGCTTGTGTAACAATATACTCTTTTATACACAAATGCAAAACTGAAAGGGAACAACATAATGATGAAATTGATGATGCTTAGCTAGTCCAATAGTAATACTGAATAAATGTGCAAAAAATGTATCCAATGTGCAAAAGATAACTGAAATGCTGCTTTTCAAAAAAGTTGGAATTTTACTGAATGGAATTACCATATGCCAGTTTTCAATAATAATTCAACAGAATAGATTAATCTTTCCAAATTCTGAAATGAATGATCCCATATAAATTTAATACTGAACGCAATAAAAGCCAACACGATGTAACGCTCTCTATTGTACGCATACACAAAATGACCACCACTGATGAAGGACTGACGTTCCATACAATACTTAAAGACCAGTATTGCAGAAGAGGTGCCGTTCTACATTACAACGTACTATACACACTTCCATTTAGACTCAACTGAATGGTACATGCCTCTGCAGGTGAACAAGTAAATGTTTTGGGGCTTCACCAGACATCGTAACTTCTGCAGTTATAATGTGCATTTGGGTATTGTGAAGATTTTGTGACAATGACATGTGATACATAGTCCATTATCCTGAAAAGACGAAAGCATGTGAACCACAAGTCCATCATTTTTGTGACAGTGACGCGTGATACACAGTCAATCATCCTGAAATGACAAAGACATGTGAAACACAAGTCCATCATACTGAAATGACAAAGACGAGTGAAACATAAGTCCATTCCTCTGATACGACATTATCCTGAAACGACAAAGACGAGTGAAACACAAGTCCATTACACTGAAACGACATTATCCTGAAACGACACAAGACGAGTGAAACACAAGTCCATTACACTGAAACGACATTATCCTGAAACGACAAAGACGAGTGAAACACAAGTCCATTACACTGAAACGACATTATCCTGAAACGACAAAGACGAGTGAAACACAAGTCCATTACACTGAAACGACATTATCCTGAAACGACAAAGACGTGTGAAACTCAGTCCATTATCCAGATCTGACAAATACTCAGAATTCACCTCTACGGACATCACAAGTAAACAGATGTCCTAGGTCAACCCATCACAGTGCTGAGGACATTACAATTCAAAACAATATGACACCCCTCTCCCTCATCCTTAGGGGAAAAAAAAAAAAACCCAAACCCTGATGATTCAACTCTTAAAACATCAGAGTGTGCAACAAAAACAAGGCCTGTCTTAAAACATCACAGGACCAAGACACCATGTCCTGCATATCACGTCGGCCCATCTCCAGGCAAGACTCTCCAGCTCCATGCTGAAGGATGATGACATGAAAGGCTGGGCAGAGCTGGTCAAGGGAGGTCACGGACGATGAGGAGACAGGTGGTGACAGCCAAAGTAAAGCAACAGACACCTGGTCTGGAGGACTGTCGCCTACCGCTGTCTTGTTGTCACCTGTGTCGCCCACTCTGCTCATCCCCTCACCGATTAGGTGTCAAAAGCTCCGGTTCCTGCCTCTGCTGGATTAGCACCCTGTGTGGAAAACAGTCAGGACATTTCAATCTACACACCTGTATGTAACAACAGTCAGTCAGTACACACCTGTATATGAACAATCAGTACACACCTGTAAATCGACAGTCAGGACATTTCAATATACAAACCTGTATGTCAACAGTCTGAACATTTCGATTTATACACCTGTATGTCAACAGTCGGGACTTTTCAATCCACACACCTGTATATCAACAGTCAGAGCATTTCAATCTGCACACCCTGTGTATATCAACAGTCGGAACATTTCAATCTGCAGACTTGTACATCAACAGTCGGAACATTTCAATCTGCACACCTGTATATCAACAGTCGGAACATTTCAATCTGCACACCTGTATGTCAACAGTCAGACAATTCTGTCTACACACTTTGCATATTGACAGAACATTTCAATCTGCACACCTGTATACTGATAGCCAGAACACTTTAATAAACACGCCTGTATATCAACAGTAAGAACTTTTCAATTTACACACCTGTATATCAATAGTCTGTACACACCTATATGTAAACAGTCATCAGACTTCAATGTGCCTGCCTGTATTCTAACAGTCAGAACATTCAATGTACACACCTGTCAGTAAACAGTCAGGACCTTTCAAAGTACATACCACATAAACAGTCACATACCATGTAAACAGTAAGGATACTTCAATGTCTACCCAGTCTAGCACACTGTGCAGTTGCAGAATCACCAACCACACCGTAAAAGGCATTACATCATGCACGTCATCATCAACAACACTGTAAACACAGGACATCAACCACGCTGTCCACCACTCTGTAAAGTTACCGTATCAGCCACATAGGTACCTCAATCCATCAATCACACTGTGGAACATCATAAGGACATCATATAACCTCAAGGAAAGCCCATCATCCTTACTGTGAAAACAGTTATAATCACCCACTGAAAGAACCTCATTCAGCTATTGGGACAAAGACCTGTTCATCATCCACTGAAAGAACCTCATTCAGCTATTGGACAAAAAATCTGTTCATCATGCACTGAAAGAACCTCATTCAGCTATTGGGACAAAGATCTGTTCATAATCCACTGAAAGAACCTCATTCAGCTACTGGGACAAAGATCTGTTCATCATCCACTGAAAGAACCTCATTCAGCTATTGGGACAGCTACTGGGACAAAGATCTGTTCATCATCCACTGAAAGAACCTCATTCAGCTACTGGGACAAAGATCTGTTCATCATCCACTGAAAGAACCTCATTCTGTTGTTCGGACAAAGTTCTGAATCTCGCTCTCATCTCACTCTCCACGTCATGCCATACATATTGATGTTCCATGCGCGCGCCGCGCGCGCACACACACACACACACACACGCACACACACACACACACACACACACACACACACACACACACCTTTTCCTTCCCCCTCAACATGCCCTTGTTCCTTACCTCGCTGAAGATCACCCAGTTGGGGCTCTTGGCCACCACCTGGATGCGCATGATGGCCACTCTGCCCACGGTAGCCGGCAGCTCTGCCTCCACCAGCCCGTTGGCATTGAACTGCCGACGATGAGGAAGCCGGGCGCAGGGCCCTCCACGGAGCCCTGCAGGGGGGGCAGGCCCAGGATGGGCCCCGTCGGCCACACCTCCGGCTGCACCTGCACCGTAGCTTCGTGCAGGATGTCGTCAGGGTGCTCGGGATTTCCTGTCCGAAAAAGGAACCTGCGCAACCACCCCAAAGAAATCAGAAGACTTGTACATAGACAAAGATTTTTTTTTTAATTGAAATGTTCCCAAAAAAATGACAAAAAAAATCGCAAAATGACAAAAATAATGTACAAATACATACCCTGATAGCTGTTTAGCTCACCATGAGCTGGAAATCATATCAACACTACTTTCAGTTTTTTTTTTCTGAGGGAACAACAACGATAACTTTAAAATCTTTTATAAACCATCATTTTTTTTTCCTGAGGGAACAATGATAACTTTACAGTCTTTTTTATAAACTGTTGGTTTTTTTTTTTCCTGAGGGGATCACCCCATAACTTTACAATCTTTTACAAACCCAAGTCAGTTTTCACAGACTTTTAGAACACCTGAGCCTTAACTCTCTTGACAAGCGCACGCCCGCTAGCGCCCAACGGAAATCACACAGCCAAAAGGCTGAGCGCCTGCCAGCGCCCGGTAAAAACACATGGCAACGATGGGCGCCGCCAGGTTTCTCTCATAGAAAAGGAAGACTCGCGAGAACATGACTTCCTTCTTCCTGTAGCCATTTACTTCTGTTTGCAAAAAAAAGGTGTGTCGATGCGTGCCGTGGTTCTCGAGTTATGAATTTTTAAAGTTTTGAGGTCGAAATGCTGTTTTTCACCATGGCTAACCTTGATTTCTGCCGTTCTATAATGAGATTTGTGATGGAGATACTGTGATTTGTAGGATTTACGGCATAAGACTTAGTGAAAGTGCTGGGTGATGAAACTTAGAGTGACCTAGATTTCGACTGGGATGAGGTTCTAGGTATGATGAACGACGATTCGGAATAAAGTTCTGAAGAAGAAGAAGATTTTTTTTTACCCCAAGTAAATGGTTCATGTGACATTCTTCAAACTTACGATATAGCAACATATATATCGTAGGAATTTTAAAATTATTTTCATTTCATTCTTTCCTTTCCTCTCTTTTAAATTATTTTTTAATTGGGGTAACCATGTTCAAATTACGGAGTTACTTATCTTGCCGATGGTTTTCGGCATAACTAAGCTCAGATAAGTGCATACTGAAGAGGGTTAAGGGGAGAGGTGGCACAAAAATTTTACCATTTTCTTTCAAAAATCATGTTTTTGGATTTTATGTGTTTTAGTGCTCAAGAAAGTCTGCTGAAACCATCTGTGGTGTTCATTTTGTCTATTTTCACGTTTTTTTCTTAGTAAAAAATGACTTTACTTGCAGTAGGTGTGTGTGAAAATTGCTCAACTTCTTTATTTTTAAACCACCGTCGTTTTCTCAAAATCACTTTTTTCGACAACGGTTGATGTGCAGGTAACACAATATCTCTGGATCCAGACTAGCTTGCTTGGAAATTTTTTTTTCTTTTGATCAGAAATGATTTCTGCATGCAATTATATTTCATTTATAGTCAAAACAACATTTTATCATTTGCTATTTTCATTTGAAAAATTCAAAAGCAATGAAAAACATGAAGCCTAATGGCCACCATATGGAAAAAAATTATTGAAAAAAAAGCAGTTTAGATATAAACAAATCCTTTTGTAATTGCATTACTTAAGCTCATCAAAACAAGAAAAGTCACGTTTCAAGTGCCTAACATGTCTGCTATGATAAAAATACAGTTCTTGTTATGAACCTTTCTTTTCTCATCATTTTGCCCCCATTTATGGTCTCTAAATCACACAAGAGCTTTGAAATCACCCATATATGTTGTTTTCATGTCTTTTTAAACATTAACAATAGAAGAAAAATGGAGAAGTTTTAAAAGAACAATGGTTTAATTTTCGTGCCACCTCTTGCCTTAAATCTACAAGCACACATCTGCCCTTACTTTCGTATGACAATGGGGGTGGGGAGGGGTGGGGGCAACTTGAAGTCAATATCCTCAGCATTGGGGGTTCATTCTAGCAGTACACATCAGCCCTTAATTTTTATGATGATGGGAGGGTTAAACTTGAAGTCAATTATATGTCTAGCACTGGGGGGGTTACAATCTAGCGGCACACATCACCCCTTACTTCTCTACGTTGATGGGTGGGTTAAACTTGAAGTCAATGATGACCCCATCATTTGGGGGGGGGGGGGGGTCACAATCTAACAACACAGATCACCCCTTACTTCTCTATGACAATGGGAGGATTAAACTTGAAGTCAATGATGTCCCATCATTGGGGGTTACAATCTAGCAACACACACATCAGCCCTTACATCCCTACAATGATGGAGGTGCACATGCACATGCATGCGTGCGTGTATGTATGTGTTAAATTTGAAGTCAATGATGTCCCCAGCATTGGGGATTACAATCTAGCAGCACACATCACCCCTTACTTCTCTATGTCGATGGGAGGGTTAAACTTGAAGTCGATGATGTCCCCAGCGTTGGGGGGGTCACTGCCCAGAAGAAGGTTTCTCCGGTGTACGCCTTGAGCAGCGTGTACTTGCCATAGGTCTTCAGTGTGGTGCCCAGCTGGCTGGGGGGTTCATGTGTGCTCGTGCCAGGCCGTTCTTACCAAAGTCCCTGTCCTGCACACCACACATCCACCACTGTCACTTTATTCATCATTACACACACAGCACTGTCACTTCCTTTGACATTACACACAGCGCTGTTACTTTATTCATCATCATCACACAGCGCTGTCACTTTATCATCATTACACACAGCGCTGTCACTTTACTCATCATCACACACACAAATGTCACTTCCTTCGATATTACACACAGTGCTGTCACTTTATTCATCATACACACAGTGCTGTCACTTCATTCATCATTACACACAGCGCTGTCACTTCATTCATCATTACACACAGCGCTGTCACTTCATTCATCATTACACACAGCGCTGTCACTTCATTCATTATAACACACAGCGCTGTCACTTCATTCATTATAACACACAGCGCCGTCACTTCTTTCATCGTTACACACAGCGCTGTCACTTCATTCATCATTACACACAGCGCCATCACTTCTTTCATCGTTACACACAGCGCTGTAACTTCTTTCATCATTACACACAGCGCTGTCACTTCATTCATCATTACACACAGCGCCGTCACTTATTTTCATCATTACACACAGCGCCGTCACTTCTTTCATCACTACACACAGCGCTGTCACTTCTTTCATCATTACACACAGCGCTGTCACTTCTTTCATCATTACACACAGAGCTGTCACTGTTCATCATTACACACAGCGCTGTCACTTCTTTCATCATCATATCATTACACACAGAGCTGTCACTCTGTCATCATCATTACACACAGCGCTGTCACTTCTTTCATCATTACACACAGCGCTGTCACTTCTTTCATCATTACACACAGCGCTGTCACTCTGTTCATCATAACACACAGCGCTGTCACTCTATTCATCATTACACACAGCGCTGTCACTCTATTCATCATTACACACAGCGTTGTCACTTTATTCATCATTACACACAGCACTGTCACTTCATTCAACATTACACGCACGTCTGTCACTTCATTTGACATTACACACAGCGCTGTCACTTCATTCAACATTACACACACAACTGTCACTTCACTCGACATTACACACAACACTCTTACTTCATTCAACATTATGCACAATCGTGTTACTTCATTCAACATTATACACAATACTGTCATTACATTCAACATTTAATACAGCACTGTCACTTCCTAAACTATTATACATATCAGTGTTACTTCATTCAACATTACACACACTGCTGTCACTTTACTAAACATTACATCCAACATAACACACACCTCTCTCACTTTAATCAACAATACAGACATCACTGTCCCTTCATTCAACATACACACATCACTGTCAATTTATTCAACACTGCACACACTATTGTCACTACATCAATCATTACGTTCAACATAACACACCCCTCTGTCATTTCAATCAACATTATACACATCACCGTCACTTCATTCAACAGTACACACATCACTGTCAATCTATTCAATTACACACACACTACTGTCACTTCATCAATCATTAAATTAAACATCAACACACCTCTACACTTCATTCAACATTACACACATCAATGTCACACAATTCAACATTACATGCATTACCGTCACTTCAATCAACATCACACACTCAACTGTACTTCATTTAAAGTCATACTCAGTGTCAGCTCTTAGTTCCACGTTATCTTCGTTTCACCTTTTCAAAGGAAACTCCATGTTCTATCATGTCTTAACCAATGGAATAACTTAAATATCAAACATTGTGTGGACAGGGAATGAGACATGACATTACCGTTATGACTATATCAAAGCATTAAAGGTTAGAATAATTCATTACCTCTGAAGATCAGAAGACTGGTTTTTAAGTCTGCTCTGCCTAGTACTAGCATTCTTAGACAGCAGACATTAAGCAGCCTGCTGTTTCTTTCACTTAGTGAACTGAACAGACACAATGGAGTTTTGGCATTTTGGTGTAAGGAATGCATACTTTTGATTTCTGCGCTTTGGGTTATTATCACAGTTAAAAGCAATTCTTCAGTACCAGCATGTTTATGACTTGTGAAGACATACTACAGTTAGTGTACTGTGATGACTTGTGAAGACATACTACAGTTAATGCACTGTGATGACATGTGAAGACATACTACAGTCAATGTACTGTGATGACATGTGAAGACATACTACAGTTTGCGTACTGTGATGACATGTGAAGACATACTACAGTCAATGTACTGTGATGACATGTGAAGACATACTACAGTCAATGTACTGTGATGACATGTGAAGACATACCACAGTTAATGTACTGTGATGACATGTGAAGACATACTACAGTTAATGTACTGTGATGACATGTGAAGACATACTACAGTTTGTGTGCTGTGATGACATGTGAAGACATACTACAGTCAGTGTGCTGTGATGACATGTGAAGACATACTACAGTCAATGTACTGTGATGACATGTGAAGACATACTACAGTTAATGTACTGTGATGACATGTGAAGACATACTACAGTCAATGTACTGTGATGACATGTGAAGACATACTACAGTCAGTGTACTGTGATGACATGTGAAGACATACTACAGTTTGTGTACTGTGATGATACGTGAAGACATACTACAGTTAATGTACTGTGATGACATGTGAAGACATACTACAGTCTGTGTACTGTGATGACATGTGAAGACATACTATAGTTAATGTACTTGATGACATGTGAAGACATACTGCAGTTTACTCTCTTGACAAGCAAGCAACCCGCTAGCGCCCAACAGGAAATCACA
>JADBJO010006197.1:31699-74199 GCA_016801955.1 Conus betulinus
TTCTTCAGTACCAGCATGTTTATGACTTGTGAAGACATACTACAGTTAGTGTACTGTGATGACTTGTGAAGACATACTACAGTTAATGTACAGTGATGACATGTGAAGACATACTACAGTTAATGTACTGTGATGACATGTGAAGACATACTACAGTTTGTGTACTGTGATGACATGTGAAGACATACTACAGTCAGTATGCTGTGATGACATGTGAAGACATACTACAGTCAATGTACTGTGATGACTTGTGAAGACATACTACAGTTAATGTACTGTGATGACATGTGAAGACATACTACAGTTAATGTACTGTGATGACTTGTGAAGACATACTACAGTCAGTGTGCTGTGATGACATGTGAAGACATACTACAGTTTGTGTACTGTGATGACATGTGAAGACATACTACAGTCAGTGTGCTGTGATGACATGTGAAGACATACTACAGTCAATGTACTGTGATGACTTGTGAAGACATACTACAGTTTGTGTACTGTGATGACATGTGAAGACATACTACAGTCAGTGTGCTGTGATGACATGTGAAGACATACTACAGTTAATGTACTGTGATGACATGTGAAGACATACTACAGTCTGTGTACTGTGATGACATGTGAAGACATACTACAGTTAATGTACTGTGATGACATGTGAAGACATACTGCAGTTTACTCTCTTGACAAGCAAGCACCCGCTAGCGCCCAACAGGAAATCACACTGCCAAAAGGCTGAGCACCTGCCAGCACCCATTAAAAACACGAGGCAATAATGGGTGCCGCCATGTTTCTCATAGAAAAAGCCGCCATGTTTCTCATAGAAAAGAAAGTCTCGTGAGAATGTGACTTCCTTTTTTCCTTTTACAATCCACTTCTTTTTGCAACAAACCGCAACTTGATACGTGCCGTCGTTTTTGAGTTATGACTCTTTTTTTTTAAGTTTTGTGGTCAAAGTGCTGTTTTTCACCATGGCTAACCTTGATTTCTGACATTCTTTCATGGAATTTAGTGATGAAGATGAGCTGATTTGTAGATTTATGGCATAAGACTTAGTGAAAGTGCAGGGTAATGAAGCTGAGTGACCTAGATTTCGATTGGGATGACGTTATAGATATGATGATACAATTCATAAGAAAGTTCTGAAAAAGATCATTTTTCCCCAATAAATGGCTCATGTGACATTCCTAAAACTTACATTACAGCAACATATACCTTCATAGGAATTTTGAAGGTTATTTTCATTTCATTATTTCCTTTCCTCTCTTTTAAATTTAATTTTAAATTGGGTAACCATGTTCAAATTACGGAGTTACCTCTCTTGCCGTAGGTTTTCGGCGTAAGTAAGTGCAGGTAAGTGCATATCGATGAGGTTATTAATGTACTGTGATGACATGTGAAGACATACTGCATTTACATTACTGTGATGACATGTGAAGACATACTGCAGTCTGTGTACTGTAATGACATGTGAAGACATACTGCAGTCTGTGTACTGTGATGACATGTGAAGACATACTGCAGTCTGTGTACTGTGATGACATGTGAAGACATACTACAGTTAGTGTACTGTGATGACATGTGAAGACATACTGCAGTTAATGTACTATGATGACATGTACAGACATACTAAGTCAGTGTACTGTGACGACCTGTGGAGACCTACCTTCAGTTTTTGCACCTTTTCCTCGCAGAGAGGACTTGACCCCGATGTGCTGGAAGAGGGAAGGCTTGAACCTGCGACGCACGGCTTGCTTCATGCGGTTACAGTGTTTCTGCACAGACAGACGACTGTCACCTCTAGACCAAGCGCTGCACCTCAATGATAATAATAATAATAATAATAATAATGATAGTAATTATTATAATGAGGACAATTTCTGTAGCACCCATCCTAACAACGTAGGCTACAGGGCGCTTTACAAGTTTTAACAAATCAACATCTAAAACACACACACACACACACATTCTGCATTCACAAGTCATAAACACACATACACACACACACACACACACACACACACACACACACCACACACAAAGCACAAGCACACACACACACACACACACACACACACACACACACACACACACGCACACATACTGGGGACACGTCGCATACATAAACACACACTGTATAACATGGTGAACAGCTTATTCACACACGAGCAAAGTGTGCAAGTGACATGTAGTAATTTGGTAATATTTCAGGTGGTATTCTGCAAATGGCGTTTACAGGTAGGTTTTAAGTGCGTCACATCATAGCTGTCAATGTTGGGCCAATATACATACACACACATCCATTTGAACACAGCTGTCAACTTTCAAGCATAATGTTCCTAGTCCTGTCTGTGTACTATAACTGCATTGCACACAATGTGTACAGTTGCCTAAACCCATCACTCCCATGGTATGAAGGCAATCCTTGGATTTGGAAGCGACACTGCAACATGTACTGCTACCTTTGAACCTGTCATTGTATGGTGTGCAAATACCTTTAGTCCTGTAACAGCAATGTGCGTAGATGCTGTTAGTCCAGTCACTGGAACGTAAGCAGAATGCTGCAGTGTGTACAGATACCTTTAGTCCTGTTCACGCGATATGCATAGAGATGCCTTTTGTCCAGTCAATGGAATGCACAGGATGTTGCAACATGTACAGTTATCTATAGCCCTGTCTCTGCAATGTTTGCAGAATATTGCAATAAGTATACATGTTCTTTGTCCAATCGCTGTAACATATGCAGACTGTTGCAATGTTCAAAGATCCCCAAAGTCTTGTCACTGGAATGTATCCTTAGTCCTGTCATTGCCATGTGTGCAGATGTCCTTAGTCCTGGCATTGCCATGTGTGCAGATGTCCTTAGTCCTGTCCTTGCCGTGTGTGCAGATGTCCTTAGTCCTGTCATTGCTATGTGTGCAGATATCATTAGTTGTCCTTGCCATGTGTGCAGAGGTCCTTAGTCCTGTCCTTGCCATGTGTGCAGATGCCCTTAGTCCTGTCATTGCCATGTGTGCAGATGTCCTTAGTCCTGTCCTTGCCATGTGTGCAGATGTCCTTAGTCCTGTCATTGCCATGTGTGCAGATGTCCTTAGTCCTGTCATTGCCATGTGTGCAGATGTCCTTAGTCCTGTCATTGCCATGTGTGCAGATGTCCTTATTCCTGTCATTGCCATGTGTGCAGATATCCTTAGTCCTGTCCTTGCCATGTGTGCAGATGCCCTTAGTCCTGTCATTGTCGTGTGTGCAGATGTCCTTAGTCCTGTCATTGCAGTGTGTGCAAAGGTCCTTACTCCTGTCATTGCCCATGTGTGCAGATGTCCTTAGTCCTGTCATTGCCATGTGTGCAGATGCTCCCAAAGTCCTTTATGCCTTAGTGCCCACCTGATCTTTCTCAGGGTTGCACACTTTGACCCAGAGCAGGTGGTCCAGCAGCCAGTCAATGGGCTTGTCTGCGTAGAACATGAGGAAAAAACTCCACCACAAACGGCAGGTCTGCGGACTTGAACATCTTGCCTGAAACACACCGCCATTCCTGTCACACAAACACGTCACTGCAAGGTCAGTGTTCAATGAACAGTTGACTACAAACTCCCTGAGTACAGTAAAAGAAATTAAAAAGAAAAAAAATAGGATGACATCCAACTGCAATATAGCACAGTAGTATTTGAATGTTCCAAGTTCACCTTAACTTCAGCAAAACCCTAATGGAAGCTGACCAAATCCCTCTCCTTCCGCTGCCTTAACTCACTTGGGACGGACAGTTCTCTCCCTTGTTTTTCCCTTGTGGACAGGCCATTTGTTATGGTTAGTAAAAAAAAAAAAAAAAATCACCAAAAATACAAAACAAGAGATAACTCAACGAAATTTTCAAATAGTGTTATTCATAAACTGTGTTTAGTAGAATACAAAAGAATAAACTTCCCACTTTCATATATTTCTTGTGCTTGAGGTGTGAAAAAAGTCAGTTTTTTTTTCAGGTGCATCACAACACTCTTGCACAGTCAGTAGGTCCATAGCCTCACATTTAGCAGAAAAACCTGTAAATACACTAAATAAGTTGAAAAAAAATAGGTAGATACACTCCAGGAAATAAAATAACGATATATGAATCACATGCCTACAATGCACTAGCTAACGTGGAATAATGCAAAAATGGGGGCGTGGCATTCAGCTGATACATGAAGGCCAGAAGTACCAGAAAAGGAGGAGGCACTGTCGGAAAAAACTCGAATCTTTGCTCCAGTCGCGTAAAGGAAAGCCAATGAACTCTTGCTCACTAAAATCCCCAGTCTTTCGCCGCATGCAACCGCCCTGCTCATGTGGCGAAGTGGCCCATCCTCACCACCATCATCACTGAGCTCCACAGACGAGTCAGTGTCAATTTTTCCTCTTCTCCTTGAAATTCTTCATTGGAACCACTTTCATCAGCTTCGTCATCCTCTTCTTCAATGTCTGAACCTTCCGTTCGTAGCATTTCAATAACTTCAGGAATGCTAAAATGTTGCCGATGGGCTTGACTTTGCTCCGACACATTTGCAGAAAAACTTGTTTGAGACACCAAATTTTCTATGCAGATTAGTAAGTCATGTGGGTTGGTCTGGTCAATCAGCCACTGAGGCGAAGTGGGTGATGGTGTGTGCCATGAAACCACTGTGCAGGCGAACTAAGGAATGCTGACGATACTATTTATATCTTGTTGCCATGTACTGATCACGCTGACACCGCATGAAAAATCGGTGAAGGCTGAAACCTTGATAGCGTTCGTTCGTACTGAAACGTCACATCATTGGAAAACGATATAGCATCTGTTCGTGACAAGAGAGTTAACCTTCCCTATCCTGAATTGGGAGCCCACTACTCACTGTTGGGTGGACTGAGAGGGTTTTCAAGTCATAGTAACATCACGCCACCAGCAGTTCAAATTTACATCCTTTAGCTGGGCAGGCAAGTGCTATAGACATTAGACTACAGGGACAACTAGTCAAACGATCAGAGAGATTCCCAAGTCACGAATTAACAACAACCAACAACAAACAACACACAAACAAACAAACGAATAAATTAAAATAGATAAATGACTTCAACCAAACAAAGAAACCCCTAAAAGTTGAGTGTATAGTAGGGGTGAAGGGTTGGGAGAGGTTGGGTGGAAGGTGCACTGACATGATAAACTTGCAAGTACTGCTTAACATAAGCAGCACTGCTGAGGGAAATGTTGATCGGGGAGAATGAGGACGATGAAGGTGACGCTACCTATTTCCATGCTGGTCCGCAACTGCATGACAGGGCTGTACTCTATGCTTACTTTCAAATACATATATCCCAGCGTCAACCAGGCCCAAGAGATATAGACACCTACAGTACTGGCCAGGAAATTTGAGCAACAATCTCAAACTGCATCCATTAAGTGATGAAATTCCATTGCGTGGTCCCAGTCTTCCCAACTGAGCCTGTAGAAAACTCAGCTCTGAGTCAGAGTCCACGACGCTAACCACTTCGCCAAGGCGGCTAATGAGTGAGAGTTTTTCTCTGTGTGTGTGTGTGTGTGTGTGTGTGTGTGTGCCTGTGTGTGTATGTGAGAGAGAGTGTGAATGTGTGTGTGTGTGTGTGTGTGTGTGTGTGTGTGTGTGTGTAATGGATGACACTATGTCAGTGTGAACAACGGAAGCAACAGCATTGTCTGGTAGCACTGTTTATAATACAACAGAAATGTGAACACTTCAGGTAGCAATGTCCATAATATAACAGCACCAAGAATACTGCAGGTAACGCTGTTGACCGTGCACTGGCACTGTGAATACTGCAGATGGCACTGTCCACAATACAGTCATGAGAATACTACAGGTGGCACAGTTCATAACACAAAGGAGATAAGAATGCTCCAGGTAGTACAACGCATAATGCAACGCAGTTGTGTGAATACTGCAGGTAGTACAACTCATTACACAACAATAAATAACGCAGGTAGTACAGTCCATAATACAATGGAGATGTGAGTACAGCAGGTAGCACTGTTCATAACACAATGGCACTGGGAACAGACTTCCTCCAGTTCTGAAGCGGTGAGACCATCACCATGGCAGCAGGGGCAGACGAATGCACAGCTTCCAGAGATGGTGCTTAATGGCGAAATGAGCCAGGCTCATCTGGACAAACAAACAGCCTCTGACCCAATGACAGTGACCCAGCGAGGACAGGGAGCGGCAACAGGTACCACTGTTGTCTGCAGTGAAATACACCCCAAGTCCTAGGACAAGCTCATCATGCCATCATAATCGCACAATCAGCTCCACCCCTGTGTTCGGAATCAAAGGGAGACCATCCTCCCTGTGTTCACAGGGCAGGTATTTGAGCCAGGAACTAAGGTCAGGGCACCTCCTACAAGAAAAAAATATCTAGAAGACTGAAGAGAGACATCAGGCCAGAGTGCTCTTCTAATAAACAAAGATCTCATACATCCATGGTATCATGGCTACACAATCAAGAGTAGTACCAATCTGAATACACTTCTGAACAGCAAAACATGCTAAACTTTCTCTTTATACTTCTGTGCAGGGCAAATCTAGACAGCTTGCTGTATGCTTTTGCGCCATGCAAATCTGAAAATTGAACTCTACATTTCTAAGCAAAGCAAATCTGGAAACTTAAGTCTGCATTTCCAAGGACTGCAAATCTGAATACCTCACATCTGATCAGTGCAAATACTCAATGTTCATCCAATACCTCTGTTAGTGTAAATCTTGAAACTTCACTTTACACTTCTCAGCATTGTAAATGCTAAAAGTTTGCTCTATTAATTCTCAGAAGTACAACTACATAAAACTTCATTCTAGACTGCCGAGTAATGCAGATTCTAAAACTTCATACTACACTTCTATGAGGGGAAATTAAAGGGTTTTGATGAAATATAGGGATGAAAGAGAAGGGAAAGGGCGGGGGTAGGCAAGAGAGAGAGGGAGTGGGAGAGAGAATCAGTCAGGAATGCTTTACTTGCCAGACCACTTGCCTATACAATGGAGCAAGAGGGGCAGTGAGAGAGAAAAAAACAAACAGAGAGAGAGAGAGAGAGAGAGAGAGAGAGAGAGAGAGAGAGAGAGAGAATGTAAGAAAGAGAAAAAAGTGGAGGTAAGGACCTCAGAACTAATCAGCTCATCCACTCACCAATGAAGCCAAGCGTGGAGAACTCTAAAAGGAGCCAGTCATTAGACTTCTGCTGGTATGCAAACGACTTCATGACGCTCAGAAAGCCAGGTTTCGACACCACATCGTCTTCCAGCTGTCACAACACACACATACACACATAAGCACATTACTGGTTATTCAGACACAGCCTAACCTTCTAACCATCAGAACACACACACACACATACACACACACACACCACTAGTAGTTCAGACAGTGCATTATATTCTGTCACAAGAGAGACAGAACGATTATGTTGCTTATAAACGAGCCAACTGCAAAGGGCCACATCAGTGCTATCATCTAATTAAAGTCAACTCTTAAAACAAGGTTTAAAAAAACACAAAACAAAACTGTACAAACTCAACTCATTAGAACAGACTCTCTGGAAACACGCAGGAATTTCATTAAAATATTCCTTCCGTAAAATCTTAGAGATCAGATGAAAAAAGTTTATCTCTTTCTGAAACTAAGAAATTAAATCAAGTGGGACAACTCTGAACAAGATTTACATGGAGTCTGCTTTAAAGTGTATGTCTGACATCATGTAAGTCCCACACTCTATAGGAACATGTTTTATAGTGAATATTAGTAGGTCACATGGAATGCACTATAGATGGAAGTTCTTCATATCACACGTGTACACACACACACACACACACACACACACACACACACACACACACACACACGCACACACACACACACACACACAGATATTACTGGTAGTTCAGAAACTGTAACATACTCCATTACAACACACACACACACACATCAAGGTAGTCTATGAACCACATTACTTTCCAGCTGTCACAACACAGACGTGCACACACACTTTTGCGCATGCACACGCAGGCACGCGCACACACACACACACACACACACACACACACACACACACACACACACACACACACACACACAACCTGTAGTAAAACTCAAATCAAATTACAACTAACAACATGCACAGTCACATGTACACAGAACCATTTGTACACATACACATTCGCAAAGTATACTCACACATGATGCATACACATCCAGATGTACTCACTCGCCCATACTTGCATGCACATACACACATCCACACACATCAACACTTTCAGGGTAATCTTTAAATGTGATTCATGTGCACAACACATGCTTGTGTATGTGTGCATCTGCATGTGTGCACACACACATAACACACACACACGCACACGCACGCACACACACACATACACACTCACACACACACACACACATGATGAATAGAGGTACAGATTCATACAGGTATGTCATTTATGACGAGGAGGAGGTGGAAGACAAACACACAGTGAGAGTGAGAGAGAAAAAGAGCTTTAGAAAGAGAGACAAAGAGAGAGAGAGAGAGAGTGTGAATCACTGAATGTGTGTGGGGGCATACCTGTGTGTGTGTGTGTGTGTGTGTGTGTGTGTGTGTGTGTGTGTGTGTGTTTGAGTGAGAGACCGAGACTGTGAGAGAGATTGTGTCACAGAGAGACAGAAAAACAGAGGGAGGGAGGAACAGACAGACAGATGGAGAGAAAGAGAAAGAAAAACAGGTAGACAGACAGGCAGAGAGAGACAAAGGAAGAGAAAAAGGAGGGCAGATTTTAGACTTGCTACACTCCCAAAGAGATTTGGGCCATAATACATATACTGCCTGACATGGATTAGATAACACTGCAAATCAGTCGTTTGACATCAGTTGGTCAACATAACCAATCAACTGTTTCACACTACAAAATAAATGCCGAGGTACTGGGAAGGGCAGCCAAATGAACGCAATACAAACTAAAGTAACGAGCCTCGACTTGCTGGTCTTTGTTGAGCAAGATATGATAAAAACAAACAAACAAACAAAAAATAAACAAATAAACAATGTGGAGTAAAAACAGCTGCAGGTAAACAAGTCCTCAGTCATCATGATTTCAAAAGGATGGCTCGGGAGGGGGAGAGGGAAGAATGTGTGGGTGAAAGGAAAAATGGGTGGGGGAGGGAAGCTTTGACTCTTGATAACAACCAAAAAAAAAAAAAAAAAAACTGCGTGAAGGTGAAACTGCGAAGAAAGATCATCTGTAGGTTCACAATTCACACAACAGCTAAGAACTCCTGCTGGTATCACAAGTCACACAAAACCTGATATATTATGATGCCCCAAAACAAAACAAACAAGAAAGCAAATAAAACAAAAAACCCACAAACACATATTAAAAATATCAGAAAGAAAAACAAAAAAAGAACAGACAAAAAAATAAGATGCATGATGGAGAATTAAAATTCTAAAAAAAACCTCTGCCTCAACCATTCCCAAGTTGAAGATGAAAATTAGAAAAAAAAAAAAAAAGAAAAAAAAAAAAATGCAACTAGAATGGAAAATCCAACTATTATTGGTTCTAATTACAAAAAATAAAAGAATAACTAGAATGAAAAGGAAAAAAAAGAAAAAAAAAAAACACACAAAATCTAACAACAACAAAAAAACAAATTCAAATTGCAGAATACAAAATCTGAAGAAAAAGGACTCCAAGTTTTAAAACGACTACAACAAAGACCAAAACAAAATTTTCAAAAAGGCATACACAACCTGTTTAGTCTAAGTTAAAAAAAAAACTACAACGACCCAAACAAAACACAAAAAAGTCATACACTACCTGTTTAGTCCAACTGTAAAACAACTACAACAAAGACCAAAACAAAACAGAACAAAACAACAAAAAAAAAAGCCATACACTACATGTTTAGTCCAAGCATAAAGCAACTACAACAAAGACCAAACAAAAAAAAAAAAAGGATTTACACCACCTGTTTCATGCCCTGCTGGCTCGACTCAGCACAGAGATGAAAGAACTGCGAACAATTTTCCCCCACTTTCTCAATTTTTGAAAGGAGAAAAAAAATTCCTCCCAGGGTTCCAATCAGGGCATGACATTCACGCATTTAATCACTTGATCACTGCGCACTGTAGCTGAGGAGACAGGTTTTTTCATTCACTTGTGTAGCATCATGTTTGCTTCAATCATGGAGGTGACCAGCATGTGATAGTGCAAGCATTTAGCATTAATGGTTGCGTGTTGCTGTCCCTTGGATCATCTTAAACCTTCTTTTGTGAAAACAAAGAAGAGTTAGGAACCACTCAGTTCTGACCTTTGGTGTAGAGCTCAGATAGTACAGAACATGAATTGAACTTCCAAGGTCTGTGTGGCCAGCTGTTTTTGCATGCACAGGCCAGATGAGATGCACAGGCACACACACAGTGATTTCTTTTTTATTTATATAATGTCGCCAAATTCTAAATCAGACCAAAATAAGTTCCAGGTTAATCAGCCAGATTTCATTACACTGACATAAAACCACCGGAATTTTCCCCAAACCAACACTTAACAATGCAATGATTCACACAGACAGAAAAAAAAACTGAATTCAAATTTTAAAAAAATTTAAAATGGAAAAGCAAACAACAAAAATTCACTGATGATTTAACACCAAACTGAACATGTGTAAATGTATATCAATATACATATTTCACTCAGTTACATATTTTCACTCAAGTACACCAGTGGTATGCTGTTAACCAGCAGTACCTGGTTCAATCAATGTTTTATTCCATGACTGCATGGATAATTGCAATAAACAAGTTCCTATGTTGATCAATGTATATATTTCACCTAATAATGACTTCACTGATGCATATGCAATAAACAAACAATGTGTAGATCAATGTGAATATTTCTTTCAGTTCCTTTGATGATGATGATAAAACAAGCAAACAAAAAAAATTGTACCTGTAGAGACAACTGAATATATTTCACTCAATCAGTTCACTGTCAGACCAATACAAAATGCACTGGCAGATCATTGTTCCTTTTTGTCACAGATATTACACTGAAAAAGACCCAACTACCTTATAGCATTCTGTCATCGCAGATAATTAGCAGTTTGTATACCTCGACTTACCTTTCCTTGACCAAGTATTTTTTTTTTAGGAAAGGTGATTAAAACAAATGAAACAAACAAACAAAAACAAACAACAAAAAAACCTCAACTTACTTTTCCTTGACCAAGTATTTTTGAGGAAGGCGATTAAAACAAATAAACCAAAGAATTTTCGTATGAAAAAAAATTGTGAAATATACTGATACATGTATTTAGTTGGTTAGTGAAGTTTCTATTTAAAAACGTGGTGAAATATACTGATATCTATCATCTGAATGAGTATTAAGGGAAGCATACTGCACTCAATGGAACCCACAGGAGTAAAAGACGGAGGGACAGCCTCAACAGACTTGGCATTGGTGCATGGATTCTGACGTGAAGACAGGTGGAATGACAAGAGCCCAGCCGGAGAGGTAAGCCCAGAAACGAGCCTGCTTGAGGAGCGTTGCTGCAGCCCCATGTTCCCCAGAGAACTCAAAGAATGATGTCAATGTGAAATTTGCTGGAAGCAAACCGTTGGTGTTTTGTGGAAGAAGCTAACCTGTTGTTCAGGTGTGGTTGGGTGCAGCACGTCTAGAGACTGCGCTACTATATTGATTTGCCCTACTGCACTTACAGATTTTAGCCATGACCATTGTCCCCTGAAACATATTGTACACCTTCTTACCTCCCTTACAACATCAGCCATCTTTACAGCAAATCTTAAGATTAATTCTTAGTGAGTCCGCAAAAGCAAGGACAAACAAGTTACAACAAAAAAACACAACACGTTTCAACCTCTTATGTCTTCTTCAGGTAAGATAAAAACAATCCAGGACAATGAAAACCATCTTGCACAGAATATGAGAAGATAACTGATCGTTCGTTCTTCTTCCGTTTTTGATTTTCCTGAACATTGTTCATCTTGCATGAAGACCTAAGAGATAGCAATGCGTCATGTTTTCTCTTGTAACTTGTTTGTCCTTATTTTTAGCGGACTCGCTAAGAATTATTCTTGAACTCCCGTTTCAATTTCCGCCTGCAGTCACCTCACTTTGAAACCATTTTTATAGATATTGTCAGCATCAGCTGGGAAGAAACTTCAGAAAGATCTTGACAGCAGGACTTCAGAGAAGTCCCTTTCAGACAAGCGTTTCAGGCCTCAACGCTTTTCACTCTCATGGGGGCCAGGTGGCATCCAGGTCATGACTCCACAATGCTCCTCTGCACCTGTGAATTAGGACCCGGATGCAGCCTGGCTCTCTGTTACAGCAACTCCGACCTTATCCACCTTGCCATAGTATCACCTGTGAGAATGAAACCTATGGCTAGCGGCTGGGACTGCCCCCCCCCCCCCCTGGTTACAATCACTCATTCACCTGCGTGATGGGTATTTCTTCGTAGAAGATACGGGTGTGTGGGTAAGATTCACAGTGCCCGATATTTGGGTACTTGGTGACATATATGTGAGTCTTAAGAGTATCTTTTTTTTTTAATAAAAGTCTCACTTTTTTTTTACCTGGAATAATTTTCTGTGGGCTTATCCTGTGATGTATACCGTTTTCTTTTGTGCTAAGGTGTTATTTAATGACATCACCCTCTAATATCATGCAACATTTTATTCTATTACTTTATTCATGATGCAATAGAAAAAAATATAACATGTAGACTGACGCACACATTTGACTAAATTAGTAGCAGTAGCTGTGCAACGAACTGTGCATGATACACAGGAAACTGGTTAATTCTTCACATTCCAAAAATGGAATATAAAAAAATTAATATATGTGGTGTCTGAGAAGAAGCAGTCAATACGCGTGAGATTAGTTAAATATTAGCACTCCATAGTGGATTATATTTGTGGTCTAATACAAAGAGCAGAAAATACAAGTAAAGCCAGTTGACTCTTAGCACTCCAAACTGAACATCACACTTGTACTACAATTCAAAAACAAAACAATGCATGTGGAACCAGTTGACAAGCCAAACAGGATTATACCATATGTGACTATACCATATTTTAAAAAAGTCAATACATGTGGAACTAGTAAAACACTCCAAACTGGACAACACCATATGTGTATTTCTATCTAAAAGCAGAAGATCCATGAGGAACTAGTATATTTTCAGCACTCCAAAGAGGACAACAACATATGTGTGATGACATTCAACTATACATGTGTTACTTAGTTCTAAACATTCTACAGCAGGTTACCAGAGTGTAGAAAATAAAGACAATACAAGTAGCACTAGGTTATCTTTTTAAAATGATAAAAACAATAGTAGTGATATGAATGATACACTCACACAGCAGCAGTCATGACAGTTTACTGAAACAAGGGTACAGACAACAATTATGACCAATACGAAAGAAAGTGCATTTTACGTGAACAACTGGTTTTCAATTACATTTTTTTTTCAAACAAATAATCAAATGGAGGTTCAGAATGGGCTCTTCTATCCTTTATCGCATCATAGTGGCCTTCCGAGCAAGTTCTACGTCATTTGTATTGTGTTTTCAGTGATCTGATGAAAGAAGCAGAGTCAGACCCACTATTATCCCATCTACGTTTAAAAACGCAGCTAGCAAAAGGAAAATCTCTAATATTCTATCAGCAACAACATTCTCTTAGGTAACTAAACAAGACATTACTTTTTGAAAATGTCAAGTCAATACAGACTTCTATAGCACTGCTGTTCCATACCGCGCTTTAAATTTTAACGAGGAGGTTCCAAGACAAAAGTGTAATTGCTTTTCCTTCCTATTTACAAAATGCACATGGAGGTGACAATAACTTAACCAGGAAAAAGACATCTCTGTTGGAAGACTTACATGTCGTGACTCCATAATGCTCACACAAATGCACTCTAGAAATACATCTTTCCAAATCAACTTTTCATAATACATGTTCCATCTGACAAAAACTGTCCATGTTCTTTGGGGGTTCCAATAACTTATAACTAGGATTTATTATAGCCTGCAATTTGTTTTGATAGATCTTTGTTTTGTCAGCATCACAAATGAATATGTACTT
This sequence comes from Conus betulinus, assembly GCA_016801955.1. Classification (NCBI taxonomy): domain Eukaryota; kingdom Metazoa; phylum Mollusca; class Gastropoda; order Neogastropoda; family Conidae; genus Conus; species Conus betulinus. Next base: position 45,835 of record JADBJO010006197.1, read on the forward strand.
GGTATGAACATCAGGGTATTTACACCAGCACTTTTCAAATGAAAGGAAACTGTCTTCCTCATTTTTCATATCTCTCTCTCTACCTTCCTAGATCCTCTAGCCACTGTTTAGCATAAACTAATCTCCAACTTTTAATACTAACATTCTACACTTTGAAAACTAACATAAACTAATCTCTTACTTTGAATGCTAATACTATACACTTTGAAAACTAACATTATCATGAATATGTCCTTAAACAAAGTAAAAAAAAAAAAAAAAAAAGGTTTGAGTAATACATTCATTTATGGGAGATTTTTATTTCTTTTTTTTTACCAAGAACAAGCTCATTCTTAGATTACATTATCTAACATTATAAAAAAAAAAAAAATAAAGCAAGACAAACTGAACTAGACTTTTTGTTTTTAAATGCTGGGCTGTTTTGAACAAGGCCACGCTTCCTGTATGTCAGCCCATTTAATGCTCCATGATTCTGCCTGAGATTCAAAGCTGGTTTTCCTCATATGAATTTTCTTGCTTGCTCACGATTTTACCCTAATCTTCAAGAGGGAAACATTTTCGATGTCAGATGTCTCATTTAAATCTGCTATACTTAACACAGAATCATTTAAGCTGATAGCACTGACAGGATACTCAGACCAACAGGCATCGTTGCTAAGATTCGTTACTGTGGAGAAGTGAACTAATCCTTTCCTGACCAAGCTGTTCCTCGCTTTAATTATACTTTGGTGATATGCATACAATATTGCAACAATGGCAACTATGCTGAATATTTCATGTTCAGAACTGATCACAATACATAATGGATAGCAAACACTCCTAAAAAATCACCTACCTCTTAAATATTCTATGAATTTGCAGAACTTTTGTAAACAATCCCTTTGGTCTTCAAATTACCTTATTCAAAAAAAAAAAAAAAAAGCGGTAATATATCAGGAAAAAACCCCACTGCAGTGTTATCAATTCACTGTGCAACCAGCCATGTTAGTCCCCAGCTCAGAGGTGAGCCAGTCCGTAACACATACCCTGGGTACACAGAGCCGCCACCCCAGTCCTAAAGTAGCAAACCATCATGCACCACCGGCTCCGTTCAACAGGCCCCAGTCTCTACAGCTGCATTCAATCACAACAGGTGTAACATTCACTGAAGGCTACGGTACCTTCCCTCATCTACCCTCCCCACCCCATTCCAACTGTTACATCCAATCACATGAGGCGTAACATACTACAGAGATTAGGGCCCTCACTGTCTCTACACAAGCTGCGTTCAGTCACATGAGATTTTGTCACAACGCCAAAAAGTGAGTGAGACTTCTCCTGCAAAGGGCACCAGTCCCTGACACAGTCACCCTGAATCTGCTGAGGCCAATGACTTTCAGGTGAACTTACCATGGGCACAGCAGACATGGAGAGACAATCTGCACTGAAGTCACCTTGAGGGCAGGGCATAAAGGGGCACAGGCACAGCAGTTATACCGAGACATTGTACACTGAAGTCACCATGAGGGCAGGGCATAAACGGGCACAAGCACAGCAATTATGCACAAACACTGTACACTGAAGTCACTATGGGGGCAGGGCATAAACGGGCACAGGCACAGCAGTTGTGCAGAGACATTGTACAGTGATGTCACCATGAGGGCACAGCATGAAAGGCCACAGAATCTGAGACTTTCTATAGGATGATCGATGAGGATGAGGAAGATTAAGGTAATAAGATGGAGTGTTGTGGTCTGAGACGTTATGACAGAGCCGTCTCTATGCTTCCTTTCTTACCCCAGGATTATTTCACACATTTCACCCACAACTTCTGCCAGCAAAGAGAGCAATGTACCACATCACAGTCAACATCAACACCACTGCACACGTACACACTCTCCAAGTAAAGAGAGTAACATAACACATAATAACAATGAAGATCAACACACGTAATGCACAACAAACTGTAACATTTAAAAAACCCCAAACATCCTGCACAATATACCAACACTTGACACACTACCAAACACATCTTCACAACACACAATGAATACTACTAACTCATCTTAATTCACTGTAAATTAACCCCATTCACTTTCATTTCATTCCTTTTATATTTTCAGCCAGTGAAAGGTGCCGCTGACCAGAATGACAACCAAAAGCAGGCATAATAATGAATATGTCTCGTGACTGGCTGAGCTTTGTGACTGGCAAGATACACAACAACAACAGTCAGGACAATAAAAACAAAGAATGAGTAAAAGTCTGAGTTTATGTTATTATTGACATAGGGAGTTTTTATCATACTCCCTGTTTGGGCGTTATGTACTGTACCATGTCAGACCATAGCATTTAACGGCAGTCAGTCAGCTCTATACTGTCATTTGTTTTGCTTCGTTTCATTTTTGTTTGTTTGTTTGTTTTCCATAAATTTTCCCCCACCTTGTATCAAGTGTCACTGGTAAAAACACAGTGACAGTGGACAGTCCACTAACATGACTGTGGACAACCTGATGGCCTTGACGCTGCTAGATCAACAATATTAACATAAAGTCATACTTTACTTGGCAATTCAGTTTGACATGCTTATATGTCTACTGATTTAATGACTTCACATATTCTTGTTTTGCCATATGATCTGGTTTGACAGGCTTTTCCATTCTTGAAATTAATTTTCATAACATTCATGTTTAAATGGTTAGAAGAATAAATAATGCATTCAGAACAGTTGCACCCTCACCTAAATCTTCACTGACGACAGCTGAAAACTGGGCCAAAGTGTTCACAGAACACAGCTGAAGACTGGAAAAGAAAAAACCTAAATGTCTTCAAGATTACTGTTTGAAGCTATTCAAAAAAAAAAAAACTCATAGAAATGTTAATTAGAAGAAAAAGAAAAGGTGGGAGGGGGTACTGCATTAAAACTGTTAAAGTCACCCAGCAGCAAAACCTTTCAAAGCCCTGAAAGAGCAAGTATTCCTCTATCTTACTGAAAATCAAGTTTTAAGAACAGTCTTTAAATCCTGAACACTGTAAGTAAAACTGTCAATGCCATGAAATGGATTGGATATTTTTCACCTACAATGCCAAGTGCTCTCGCACAATAATTTAATCTTCTATAATCACCAACAAACTGAACCGCATGCATCCTGAAGACAGTCATGCATACAACATCAAACTGTCTACAGTATTACGTGGATATACACATTACTTCTTGCATGCACATAAAGAAACAAGCCTCTGTAAACATGCATCCACATGCACACAGCTATAATAAAGCACACTCAAAACAACAAAGACGACAAGGTGAATGACAGAAAGGACACTGACCTGAACATAATACACGCCCCGGCTTCTGGCATACAGCATGAGGTAAGAATAATCCAGATTCTGCTTTGTGCGCCACCTGAACCCATACAGAATACATATACATGGGTATGTTTTAAGTGGGTAATGTTGGGGTGTATCTGGAGTTTGTGGTGGTAATCTTGAATGTGTTTGGAGTAGTAATATCGCTTTGTGTTTACTGTGGTAATTTTGGGGTGTGTCTGGAGTGGTAATGTTTGTGTGTGCTTGCAGTGGTAATGTTGGGTCCATTTAGAGTGGTAATTTTAAGTGTGTCTGGAGTGGTAATGTACCTGTTTGGAGTGGTAATGTTTTGTTTCAGGAGGTGATACTGGGTGTGTTTGGAGTGGTAATGTTGTACCTGTTAGGAGTGGTAATGTTAGGTGTGTTAGGAGTGGTAATGTTAGGTGTGTTTGGTGTGGTAATGTTAGGTATGTTAGGAGTGGTAATGTTAGGTGTGTTAAGAGTGGTAATTAGTTAGTGTGTAAGAAGTGGTAATGTTAAGCATGTTTGGAGTGGTAATGTTCAGCATGTTTGGAGTGGTAATGTTAGGTGTGTTAGGAGTGGTAATGTTAGGTATGTTAGGAGTGGTCATGTTAGGTATGTTAGGAGTGGTAATGTTGTGTGCCGTGTTTGGAATCATAATGTTAGGTGTGTTTGGAATCATAATGTTAGGTGTGTTAGGAGTGGTAATGTTAGGTGTGTTTGGAGTGGTAATGTTAGGTATGTTAGGAGTGGTAATGTTAGGTGTGTTAGGAGTGGTAATGTTGTGTGTGTTTGGAATCATAATGTTAGGTGTGTTTGGAATCATAATGTTAGGTGTGTTAGGAGTGGTAATGTTGTGTGTGTTTGGAGTGGTAATGTTAGGTATGTTAGGAGTGGTAATGTTAGGTGTGTTTAGGAGTGGTAATGTTAGGTGTGTTTGGTGTGGTAATGTTGTGTGTTTTGGAATTATAATGTTAGGTGTGTTTGGAGTGGTAACGTTAAGCGTGTTTGGAGTGGTAATGTTAAGCGTGTTGGGAGTGGTAATATTAGGTGTGTTAGGAGTGGCGGTAATGTTAGGTGTGTTTGGAGTGGTAACGTTAAGCGTGTTTGGAGTGGTAATGTTCAGCATGTTTGGAGTGGTAATGTTAGGTGTGTTTGGTGTGGCAATGTTAGGTGTGTTAGGAGTGGTAATGTTAGGTGTGTTTGGTGTGGTAATGTTAGGTGTGTTTGGTGTGGTAATGTTAAGCGGGTTTTGGAGTGGTAATGTTAGGTGTGTTAGGAGTGGTAATGTTAGGTATGTTTAGAAGTGGTAATGTTACATGTGTTAGGAGTGGTGGTAATGTTAGGTATGTTAGAAGTGGTAATGTTACATGTGTTAGGAGCGGTAATGTTAGGTATGTCAGAAGTGGTAATGTTAGGTATGTTAGAAGTGGTAATGTTACATGTGTTAGGAGTGGTAATGTTAGGTATGTTAGAAGTGGTAATGTTAGGTGTGTTAGGAGTGGTAATGTTAGGTTTGTTTTGAGTGGTAATTTTTTAGGTGTGTTAGGAGCGGTGATGTTAGGTGTATTAAGAGTGGTAATGTTAGGTGTGTTTGGAATGGTAATGTTAGATGTGTTAGGAGTGGTAATGTAGGGTGTGTTTTGAGTGTTATTTTTAGGTGTGTTAGGAGCGGTGATGTTAGGTGTATTAAGAGTGGTAATGCTAGGTGTGTTAGGAGTGGTAATGTTAGGTGTGTAAGAAGTGGTAATGTTAGGTATGTTTTGGTGTGGTAATGTTAGGTGTGTTAGGAGTGGTAATGTTAGGTGTGTTTTTGAGTGGTAATTTTAGGTGTGTTAGGAGCGGTGATGTTAGGTGTATTAAAAGTGGTAATGTTAGGTGTGTTTTGAGTGGTAGTTTTAGGCGTGTTTGGAGTGGTAATGTTAGGTGTGTTTAGAGTTGTAATGTTAGGTGTGTTTGGAATGGTAATTTTAGGTGTATTATTAGAAGTGGTAATGTTCGGTATGTTTGGAGTGGTAATGTTATGTCTGGAGTGGTAATGGTAGATGTCTTTCGAGTAGTAATGTTAGGTGTTGCTGGAGTAGTAATATTAGGTGTGTTTCGAGTGGTACTGTTAGGTGTGTTTGGAGTGGCGGTGTGTTCGGAGTGGTAAGTTAATGTAAAATAAACTAATGGATAGAAAGACTTCAATTTTTTTTCAGCAAAAATCTATGGAAAGCTGAACTTTGGTTTGCACTTGTTTTTTTAGGGGGGTAGATTTTTTTTTTTTTGGCTTGTCACTCACACACACCTGATTTTACCTGGAAAACACACCTACGTCAGTGAAATAGGTGACAGACAGGCAATACAATACAACACCCATCAACTTTATAGTACCTACCTTTTTGGTGGCAAGTGGTCAGGTTCACCATCTGAAAAGAACTGATGGGTGTTGTGAGGTGTTAGTAGTTACACAGGCAGCTAGGAATATACGTGGAATTTTTGTGACGCTTTCAAGTCACAAAATATTTACATAACATAAAAAAAAAAAAAAAAAAAAAGTTAAATAGGTCAAAATCTTACCCTATTTACTGAAAATGTATTGGAGTGCATGCTTTTTGATCTGCATGAGTTAGTTTGTGTTTGTGAGAAAAAGAATTCCTATGACTGGTAATATTTCTAACTATACGCAGGTGTTAGTAGGAAGAAGAAGAAAGACAGGCACTACAACACAAAACAACACTCAAATATTTTTTTTTACTCACCATATGGTTCCAGATGTCATGAATTATATAATCCAAATGTGCTCACACACACACAGAACACAAATCACTGGAAATGTTCTTGCTTTTGAGCACTTTCGTCACACACATATCACTGACATGATGATTTTTTTTTTTTTCCGTGGTGCACTTTTCTTACATGCACGAACTCCAGTACTTTTGTATGTGACACTTTGTAATATTTAGTCAACCCCAAAACAGTCTGTACAAAACAAAAATGACAAAGTCCAGTCCTTGCTGTAGTCCAGTATCAGGTGCACTGCTAAGAAGAGTGTGTTGGAACCTACTCACTGCTGATGAAAAGAAAAGAAGCAGCCACGATCCTTGCAAAGTGCCACCTTACACATCACACACTCATGTGTTGACTGGATGGCATTGCCTGCTGGGGTTTTCCTGCCTTCCTTCTTGCACCAGACACAGTCCTTCTTGCCTCTGGCAGACTGGATTCTGAAGGAGTGTGTTTGTGCTTGTCTGGATTGTCATGAACAACGGGACGGCCGATCCGTTTTCGACCCTTGAAACCATTCACCATGCCCATGATAATTTCAGTTTGAAAATCCACATGCAGTTTCAGTGGGGCAGCTGCAGAGTTTTTGTAGATGATATAGCATTTACTGCAGCAGTGTCCAGGCAGAAGAAGAACACATATTTCCACCACTTCATGAATTTCTGCTTGGAACAATAAATATGATCGCAATTGATCATGCTTGTCAACACCATTGTAGTTCTTGGTGTAATCAGCCACAGCCAGGGGCCTAGAATACCTGGCTTTTTCAACACCCCCTGCACCTTTTCTGACAGCTCTCCATCAGTTCCATCATGGGCAGAAGTAAGAAGGGTGACCTTACGACGGTCAAACCAAGCAACAGCCTGAAGCTTGCCCTTCAAATCATCATAGGCAATCTCACGAAACCAGCGCTTTGTGTCCCCCCAGATTTTTTGACATTTTGCTGGCTTCATATCCTGTGGCAGACCCTTCCTGTTGTTTCGCACAGTCCCACACGCCAGGTTTTTTTCTTCTGAAACAGATGCTGAATGAGGGGGACTGACTGACGTGAAATAATTATCAAAGTAGATGGTGTGCCACTTGAAGTAATGGGGTTTTGCCAAGTGTTTGACGACACGATCCCCCAGGGCATCACCTGTCCCCCAGCAGGCACATCATTGGTCTTCCCAGTATATACTGAATAATTCAGCATATAAAAAAGAATCAGCATCACACAAAGCCCACACCTTGAGGCCCCACTTCGTGGGTTTTGCAGGCACATACTGCAGAAAAAAACCACAACGACCCTTGAACTTGATCATTGCCTCATCCACTGTCATGTTTTGACCAGGCAGAAATTGCATAGCAAAACATTCTTGAGTCATGGAAATGAGAGGTCTGACTTTGTACAGGGGGTCATACCCAGCCTGACCTCTGGGAACAAACTGAGTAGTATCAGCAAGGTGAAAATACTGATTCAGCTGTTCAAACCTGTTCTTTGACATGACACTTGACACCCAAAGATTGAAGAAAGGAGATGACTCTTTCCAATAAAAATCACGATGAGGAAGTGGGGCCATGTTCATAAACATGAGAAGACCAACAAAAGCTCTGATTTCATCCACAGTGGTTGGCTCAAATTTATTCTCTGGAAGCCCAGCAGCCATGAGCGTTTGTCTTGCATACAGGTTGGTTTCCCTGACCATGAGATGGAATGCGTCCAAAGAAAAAAAAAACAAGTGAAAAATAATCAAAAGGTGTTCGAAGATTCACTTGTGGACGTGGGGGGCCCCTGTATGCATCAAACACACGAACTTCAGTCCGAAAATCGTCGTTCGACCACTGCGATGACTGTGCACATCCCGACGTCAGTAGCACCTGCGTCACCTGCGTCACCTATGTCCATGTCACTGTCACTACTCGCATTCACTTCAGGTTCATAGTCACTGTCACTGTCACTGTCAACAGCGTCGAGATCAATGTCCGATTGATTCCAGTCTTCGTTTTCAGTCGTATTCACATTCCAGACGAACATTTGCTCGAAAGTCAAGCTCATGTCACTGTCACTGTCAGAGTGCGACATTTCGATTGTAGTCGAAGTCGTTGGGATGACTAAAAAATTCGATAAAAAAAAAAAAAAAAAACACCAACCGCTGTTACAAATGGCGCTCAGCAAAGGCAGGAAAGACCCGGATAACGACCGGTTTGTCTTATTACTGTAGGCAACCCAAATAAGGGAGGCACACCAAGACAATCAGTCAACTGAGCTACGGGCGGTATAGGGCGGAATGCATCAATGAGGAGCACCTGGATAATATCAACTTGTGTGTGTGAGAGACTGTGTATGTGTATCGACTTTTTTTTTCCAGCATGACAAATACAGACGCAGAGAGCAAGCAAGGACAAACAAAGAGTAGGGCATATATAGGGCCTCCTTTGGACTGTTGGTATGGGTGTGGCGGTGTTTGATGGGATTCCCTGTGCATTGCCAGTACTGGTGTGACATTGTACAACGGCTCTCTATGGACTGCTGACACAGATGTGGCATGTATGGACTGTTAGCACAGTGGCTGTGTGTGTGGGGACTCGCTGTCAACTGTTGGTACTGATGCTATGTGGGGGGATCTCTGTGGACTGTTGGTACTGATGCTATGTGGGGGGACTCTCTGTGGACTGTTGGTACTGATGCTATGTGGGGGGACTCTCTGTGGGCTGTTGGTACTGATGCTATGTGCGGGGACTCTCTGTGGACTGTTGGTACTGATGCTATGTGTGGGGACTCTGTGGACTGTTGGTACTGATGCTATGTGTGGGGACCCTCTGTAGACTGTGGGGACTCTCTGTAGATATTGGTACAGACGCTATGTGTGGGGACTCTGTGGATTGTTGGAACTGATGCTATGTGTGGGGACTCTCCATGGACTACTGGTACTGATGCTATGTGTGGGGGACTATCCGTGGACTGTTGGTATTGATGCTATGTGTGGGGACTCTGTAGACTGTTGATACTGATGCTACGTATGGGGGCTCTCTGGTGACAGCCCTGATGTGGCCCTTTGTGGTCGGCTGGGCTATAAGCAACATTATCTTATCTTATGGGGACTCTCTGTAGACCGTTGGTACGGATGCTATATGCGGGGACTCTCCATGGACTGTTGGTACTGATGCTATGTGTGGGGACTATCCGTGGACTGTTGGTACTGATGCTATGTGTGGGGACTATCTGTGGACTGTTGGTACTGGTGCTATGTGTGGGGACTCTCCATGGACTGTTGGTACTGATGCTATGTGTGGGACTATCTGTGGACTGTTGGTACTGATGCTATGTGTGGGGACTATCCATGGACTGTTGGTACTGATGCTATGTGTGGGGGACTATCTGTGGACTGTTGGTACTGATGCTATGTGTGGGGACTATCCATGGACTGTTGGTACTGATGTTATGTGTGGGGGATTACCTGTAGACTGCACTGATGCTGTGTAGGGGGACTATCGTGGACTGTCGGTACTGATGCTGTGTGTGTGGACTATCCGTGGACTGTCGGTATTGATGCTGTGTGTGGGGGACTATCCATGGACTGTTGGTACTGATGCTGTGTGTGGGGGACTATCCATGGACTGTTGGTACTGATGCTGTGTGTGGGGACTATCCATGGACTGTTGGTATTGATGCTGTGTGTGGGGACTATCCGTGGACTGTTGGTACTGATGCTGTGTGGGGACTGTGGACAATTGGTACAGATGTGGCTATATTTGGGGACTCTCTATGGACTCTTGGTACTGAAGTGCCTACATGTGGGGACTCCCTGGGACCCTTGGTACTGACATGGCTACATATAGAGACTCTATGATTTGTTGGAACTGGTATGGCTATGTGTGGAACTCTCTATGAACTGTTGGAACTACGGTGGCTATGTGTGGGAACATTCTATGGACTCTTGGTACTGATGTGGCTATATGTGGAGACTGTATGGATTGTTGGTACTGGTATGGCTATGTATGGGGACTCTCTATTTACTGTTAGTACTACAGTGTCTATGTGTGGAACTCTCTATGGACTGTTGGTACTGATGTGACTATATGTGGGGACCCTGTATATATCGTTGGTACTGGCATGGATATGTATGGGGACTCTATGGACCGTTAGTAGTGATGTAGGTATATGTGGGGACTCTGTGGAATCTTGGTACTGATGTGGCTATATGTGGACTATGAACTGTTGGTACTGATATGGCTGTGTGTGGGGACTCTCTATGGACTGTTGGAACTGGTGTGGCTATGTGTGGGGACTCTCTACGGACTGTTGGTATTGATGTGGCTATGTGCGAGGACTCTCTATGGACTGTTGGTACTGATGTGGCCATGTGTGGAGACTCTCTATGGACTGTTGTTACTGATATGACTGTTTGTTGGGACTCTCTATAGACTGTTGGTACTGATGTCGCTATATGTGAGGACTCTATACGGACTGTTGGAACTGGTATGGCTATATGTGGAGGACTGGGGATGAGTCTTGTGACGCTGTGAGGTTGCAGAACATGGGACAAAATAATACATAAATACATACAGAAGGACAGAGTGGTTAATAAGCAAATTTCATTAGCCAGGGTCTACTGTGCTGGGTAGTCACATAGAACTAGGACAGAAAGAGTGAGTATGCGAGTCTGTATGGTTTATGTGTGTGTGAGTGCATGTGCGCACGCACGCATGTGTGTGTGTGTGTGTGTGTGTGTGTGTGTGTGTGTGTGTGTGTGTGTGTGTGTGTGTGTGTGCATGCATAAGTGTGTGGCTGTGTCTTGCATGAAAAACCCCATACGCACTGAATAAAGATAGTGTGTGAGTGTGTACTGCAGACAGGAACACTATGCACAGAGTGCGGACACATTCACTGACCCTCTGTGCAGCTGGTCCAGGACAAAGAGAGAGAACTCCTCGTTGAACGGCTGAAACAAAACCCGCATGTCAGTCATCAGCACCACACGGCAGTAAGGGGGTCATGTCTGTCATTTCATTTACCCTAACCTACAGCCCATACCTCAACACAGCACATACCTTCAACATGGAATGACTGTCCCCCTGACTTATGGGACACAGATCACTCTGCACAACATCAAAGTCCTCAAGTCTCCCAGCACAATAAGCCTAACACTCCATAAATCCCAACACTGAAAGACTTGGATATCTTTGCAATGTACACAGACCCTGGACCCACACTGTACCCAACACTCCATAATCCTAACACTGAATGACTTGGATATCTTTACCATGTACACACACCCTGGGCCGTTGAAAGTTTGAGTGAGTTGAGAGTCTTAGGTTCCAGTGAATGCTAGATACTCTCAGAATCTTTAACTGAGAATGACCTCAGAGTATGTATTGTCTATCACCAACCTCATCATCAAGCCATCTAAAAACAATTACTGTATAATTCAAGCAACTTTATGGTTGAGGACATTCTCAAACACAGCACCAGTCTCAAACAGTGAGGATATGCACATCTGGACAAACAAGATTTCAAAAGCAAACACTGAACCACTCTGTGCTATGATCAAGTGTATTCCTTAACACAGCACAAATCATGAACGATGAACGTCATGAAAGCCTGTATGGACTGCTAAAGAAACAGCCACATGACAGGCGTTGCACTCACCTCGGCTACAAACACCACAATCAGACAGTCATTCTGTTCCTCTCGGCCGTCATGCCCGTGATGAGGGAGTCAATGGTCTGAGCCACATAGCTGACGGAATCTCGCTTCACGGTAGGAATGCCGATCACAATGGACACTGGAAACAGTAACAAACAGGATTAATTATATGACCACAGGCCAAGACTCGCTGCTCACCTACCATGAACATATGTGTGCGTGTGCATGTCTGTCGATGTTTGTGAATGTAAGTATGAGCTTATGCAAGTGTTTACAGTGTTGCAACCAAATGTAGAACTGAATAAAACAGAAGGGTGAAAACTGATGCTGTTCAAACTTTGAAATTAAACAGAAGGGATGGGAGAAAAATATAGAAGGGGTTATTTAGAACTAACAAAAAAAATCTTCCACTCTTCCTTAATCTTTCAACCACAAACTTTTTTTTTTAACATACCAAAGCCAAGGGATTGTGATTAGAGTCATGTTGCAGCTGGGAGACTGTGGGGGTTTGCTTCCCGTCAGAGCTATACATTGGTAGGATTTGTCAGCCCTTTCTGGCTCTTATCCAGAACTGAATCTGCTGTGGGTTCAACTGAGAAGACTGGAACCATACAGTTAAGTTTCACCTACTGCGTGGACGAGTCTCTGACAGAGTTGCTCAAATTTCCGGACTAAAACTGCCCATGCTTGTATCTCTCAGGCCTGGTTGACACAGAGTAAAGTGTTAAAGTGAATGCATAATTCAGCCCTGTCATGTCACATAGTCTCAGATCAGCATGGCACTCCAAGGCATCATCTTCTCTCCATCCTTGTCATCCAGCGTACATAAAAAGATATCAAATTCTGTGACGCTTCATGCCCTGCTTTCATGCTGACCTCTGTTTTGCTTTCTTCTGCATGTCTAAGCCCTCCACAATTTTGAATCGAGGTTGCTGGTACCGTGGAGTGGGATGCTCACTCATGCTGGCTTTGTGTCTAAGTGACTATTGTCAGTGGGTGGCTTATTAGGAAGGTGGCACATGCAGGATCCGGACAAGCATCAGTGAATACCACCAAAGTGAACTGGCAATAGTGAAGTGTTTCCCTAGACTGATGAAGATTTTACATGACTGCTGCTTGTAAATTGATGGAATGGACTGCAATGGGGCAAGCACGGATGTGGCTGTAAAATGGGGAGCCAGTATGAGTGGCATGAGGTCATCCACTGAACTGGCACAGAGACAAGACACAAAACAAAAAAAAACTAAACCCTTTTCTCTCGAAACATTCATGTACATATCAAATTTGTTTTCTGGAGTGCCAAAAACTTAGTTAATGTTCATTACAATCATCCCCCCAAATCACACAAGTTCAAACTGCAAATTTTGTATGAAAATCCAGCAATGAAAATTACCTTGTTTCCAAGTAACCGGACTACATTTCTATCATCAACATTAACTCTCCCATCTTCTTGGTCATCTAAAACATTGCTAAGTTATATTTCAAGAGACTGCAAACACACCTGTAGTGTCTCTACTACGTTTTGAGCTGTTGTTATACATTCTGCTGTACTTGGGCCACAAAATTACCCCCATTCATCTCTACTGGATACTCGTCTGTCACTCTCAGTTACTGTCACACTGGATCAAGCATTAAAACAAGTTACTTTTACGGATTAAATCGTCTCATCTCCACTGAAGCTTGTAGGATGTATTAGCTTTTTTTTTTTTTTTTTCATTCTTTCTTTCCTCACTTCCTTTTGCTTCTTTTTATTTTCTTTCATTAATTCATTCTGTCAGAGTTTTTTTTTTTTTTTCTGTCCCAACCTCTGCGTGACTTCAGAGGCAGTGCACCCACGCCGCTCATTCCGACACCCCCGTCAACAGCCACAGCTTGGTCAGCCAACATACGCAGGACACCACCTACTAAGCCCCCTACTGACGACAATAATTGCTTAGTCGCGGAGCCGGCGTGAGTGAGCTCTCTCTCTCCGGAGGGCGCCACCATGTCCGTCCAACGACAGCCCCCATGGACTCGCCGATACCGGTGACCCCGACGGAACCAAACCAAGACCACAGACGTGGAGAGGACATCGAAACTGAGGTCACCATGAGAGCAGGGCATGAAGGGCCACAGAACTTGAGACTTTTTTTTTTTTTTTTTTTTTTAATGCTGATCGATGAGAATGAGGATGACACCCCGTCCACAGCCACAGCCTGGTCGGCCCCGCCGCAGCCCCGGCACCCACAATCCACATGGAACAGTCAATGTCAAGTCGTCAAGAGGCAACCCACCGGAGGAGACACTGCACTGCTGCCGAGTAACTTCGGTGGTGTTCAGTGGCGCCTGTTCTGATCTAACATATGCAGGACACCACCTACTAAGCCCCCTACTGACGACAATAATTGCTTAGTCGCGGAGAGCCGGCGTGAGTGAGCTCTCCCTCCGGAGGGCGCCACCACGTCCGTCCGTCCGCAACAGCCCCCATGGACTCTCACCGATACCGGTGACCCCGACGGAACCAAACCAAGGCCACAGACGTGGAGAGGACATCGAAACTGAGGTCACATGACAGCAGGGCATGAAGGGCCACAGAATTTGAGACTTTTTTTTTTATGCTGATCGATGACAATGAGGATGATTAAGATGATGCTACGGATTTCCATTTCGGTCTGAGACTACATGACAGGGCTGTACTCTACGCTTCCTTTCATAATATATCCCGGCATCAACCAGGCCCGAGAGATACAGGCACCTGCAGTGTTGGTCAAGAAATTTGAGCAACACTCTCAGAAACGCATCCATTAAGTGGATGAAACTCGACTGTGGTCCCAGTCTTCCCAACTGAGTCCGCAGCAACTCAACTCTGGTAGGAGCTGGTCGGGGCAGAAAAGCCCACATGACTTCTGATGGGATTCGAACCCACGACCTGAGCATGCTAAGAGCCATTAGAAAGCTGGCAACCCCAAAGCCCCTAAATTGTCCACAGCTGTGTTCTAATGACAGTCACCAATCATTGTCACCAAGTATATAAACCTTGACACAATATATTTTTTTTTTTTTTTTTTTTTTTTAGCTTTAAGAAGGTGAATCAAAACACACACTGCAAAATGGCAGTCACTTTCCCAACATCCCTTGTCCTCTCACAGCACATAAATGCTCACAACATTCCAAAACCCTGTTCAATGACACAGAATACCTGGCCAAAGAGCACACTGACTATCATGGAAAACGCTGCCCTGCAAGCACTGACCTCCATGTCTGCCCTGGGACACGCTGTGTGCAGGCACCAGACTGTTGGGCCGACCCACCAGCTGCGGCAGGTAGGTGTAAATGCCTGGCAGCTGGATACCTGCGTTGGCTGACTGGCTGTAGTTCTGCAGGTACCAGCCCAAACCAGGTAGGTACTGATCCAGGTACTGCGATCTGAAACGGAACATTACCATTATCATGTCCAGTGGTTACTGTCGCAAAGCTACAGTACTTGCTGTCAATCTGTTAGCATCACTAATATCATTATATTTACAGACTGAGGACAGTCGAACTGAGTTCATTACACTCAGGCAGGAGTTTTAACACAATCAAATCAAGAATCATTTTTAATGGTTTCCATTATCTGACAATATAAGTGAGTTCATTAAACTGACAGAAGGCACTTAATTGAGTTCATCAAACTGACAGAAGGCACTTAAATTGAATTCATTACACTTTGTTTATAAATACACATGGGGTGAAATCAGTAAAAAAAAAAAAAAAAAAAAAAAAAAAAAAAAACATGAGAAGCAGGAAGGCAGGGAGTCAGGAGACTGCTCTGGGTCCACTGGCCAGGTCAGGGGGCATAACTGACAGGTTTCTCTTCTTCTTCCTATAAGACTGATTCACTCAAAAACGAGTAGGTCACCAGCGCGCATGTTAAAAAGTAAAATAAAATAAAATAAAGTGCGACTCAGCCTGTTGGCCCCTGGAGTAAATGAGACTGCATTTGAGGCAATCTTGTGGCAATCTTGATGGCACCCGGCAGTGAGTTCCACAGCCGTACAGAACTAGGATAAAATGAATGTAAGTAAGTGGCTGTCAATATTTGATGCAGGTATGGCATAAGATTGACCGCCACTCCTGGTGCTACTTTTATTCAATACTAGTTGTTCCATTGGGATATCAATTAGTTTAGCTCTGCCTTTGAAGAAGATATTAAGTTTGATAAAAGCTCTTCTCTCTTCTAAGGGTTTCCATTCTAATTTCCTCATGTTCTTCCTAGTATTCCCCTTCTCTCTGATATGGTTCCCTGTTACAAACCGTGCTGCTCTCTTCTGAATTTTCGAGGTTATCAATGTCCTTTAGATGGTAAGGATCCCAGACTGAGCAACCATATTCCAGTACTGGTCTAACCAGTGTTTTGTAGCAGTCGTCTTTAACCTTTTTGGGGCAGTCGTTGATATTCCTGTATAAGAAAGCTAAGATGTTATTTGCTTTCTTACATACTAAATTGTAATGTTCTTTCCATTTGAGACGACTATCTATAATCACGCCTAAATATTTTGCAGCATTGGTTTCTTTAAGAATAGTATTGTGAATAGAATATTCTGATCTAGTTGGTGAGCGTTTATTACATATACGCAACACTTGGCACTTCTGGGGATGAAATTCCATTTTCCAAGTTTCTTTTCCCACTCTTGTAAACCGTTTTTAGATCTTGTAGAATGTGTGTATCATCATCTTCTGATTGTTCTATATACTAAGCTGTCATCTGCAAAAAGCCTTATAGTAGTTCCAGGAGAGAGATTTCTACTTATGTCATTTATATAAATTAAAAAAAACAAGGGCCCCAGAACAGTTCCCTGTGGTACACCTGACAAGACTGGTTTACAATGGGATGACGACCCTTCCACAACAACTTTCTGCGTTCTCCCAACGAGGAATGATCTAGACCATTTTAGCAAAGAACCGCCAATGCCAATGTGTTCTAATTTAAGTAGCAGGCCCTCATGGTCAACCTTATCAAAGGCTTTAGAAAAGTCTAATAAAATTGCATCTATTTGCTGTCTGTTGTTAAGACAGTTATTAAAATTTTTAAGAGCTTGCCAGGAATGCCATCAGGACCAGTAGCTTTGTTTTCATTGATGTTGGTCAGTAACTTAAATATACTCCTGCTTTGCTTACTTTGATATTTTGCATTTCAGGGAGTTTATCATCATCCTTTAGTCTAACGTTAATTAAAGGCTTGGGATTTGAGAAAACCGAACAAAACTGATTGTTTAGTAAATCTGCTTTCCCTTCAGAGTCCTGTATTAGGTTATTCTGGTTGTTTCTCAGGTCTGGAATCCCAATGTTGTCCTGTCTATTACTCCTTATGTAAGACCATAATTTCTTGTTTTGATGATCACCTTCTGAAATCATCGAATTAACATAACTGGAGCGAGCAAGCCTACATTCCCTCTGACACCTTCTCTTAATATGTTTATACCTAATCAGTAATCTTTCTGAATTAGGGTGTAGTTTCAATTTCTTAAAGAATCGATGTTTCCTTCTCAACAAACGCTTAGTTTTTGTTTTTCTACACCTTTGGCAGGTATAGCATGGGCAACCGGGAGAAGTATACTTCTTTTTTTACCTAGCAATCCACAAGACCACTACCCTTATAAACCAGCATATTTCCTTCTCATCTAACTATCCACAATACCACTACCCTTACAAACTGACAAAATTGGATCGATGAAATGGCATTCACTGAAGCCAAGCTGCCAGAGCATAAGACACTGGAGGCTGGACAAGTCAGTTCTCATGAACAATATTTTGTTCTCACCAATAATGAAATGTGAGAAAACAGTCAATTTTAATGCAAGATTGAGTTTGTGTTCACCAAATATCACATTTTTTTTCCCCAAACCCATGGCAATGAAAAACCAGACAATCAATGTGCTTACAATTCAACAGAATGACTGCACCCACTCGTGCTAATACTGTCTTGGCACAGAGCAAGAGTGAGTCAAAGAGAGAGGAGTGAAAAGGAGAGAGAGAAACAGAGAGGGGGGGGAAGGGAGAGAGAGAGAGAGAGAGAGAGAGAGAGAGAGAGAGAGAGAATGTTTCTCTGATTTTCATTTCTCCAGTGACGAGACCCAGCTGTGCTGCACTAAACTGATGCCATTTAAATGATGCACCATACAACACCTGTTGTGATTTTTATGTCCCGTGCTTCAAAAACATCACCTTACCAATCAACACCATCTTTACCAGGGCTTCTAATTTCCACCCATTCCCATTCTCAATTGTCCGAAATTTTGGTGGCAATCGCCAAAGAATCCTCAATCACTGAATGAATAGTAACCACATTGTGACAGTTGGCTGAAACAGCATTCATATGCTGAATAAACATGGCACTTGAAGGTAATCTGGTTTGGAAAAAATATGGACTGGTACATGGACGAGGATTTAGGGACATCTTTATGGAAAATATCAGCCCAACACATGGTAGTTTCCAGATTCTGTAAAATAGTAAAGTCAAATTCTGGTTTCCAGCCATTCCAGACCTGTGGTTTCATCCGCGTACACATCTGAACCTTGAAACAAGTCAAATCTAAAATCATCTGTAACACTAATTTCCAGCAAACGTACAAAAATGGCATAACACATAGAAGTGTTTTTTTTTTCTAACAAAGTGGTCCCTTTCATTCCAAACTACTACTGAGGTATACTTCCCCAAGTTTTGTGTTGATTCTTACAAGTAATTTCATATTTTCATTCAAAACATGTAACTTGTACAGCCTAATAGATAAAAACTGGCAAAGAACTATCTACTAGCACAACCTATCCACAAAGCCATCTGAGCCATTTTCTACCAAAACAGTATCTATAAAGCTGACAGGGCCATTTTCTACCAATACAGTATCTATAAAGCTGACAGGGACATTTTCTACCAATACGGCATCTGTAAAGCTGACCGGGGCATTTTCTATCGATACAGTATCTATCAAGTTAACAGGGGCATTTTCTACTGATACAGTATCTATAAAGTTGACAGGGGCATTTTCTACTGATACAGTATCTATAAAGTTGACAGGGGCATTTTCTACTGACACAGTATCTAAAGTTGACAGGAGCATTTTTCTATTGATATAGTATCTAAAGTTGACAGGGGCATTTTTCTACTGATACAGTATCCATAAAGTTGACAGGGGCACTTTCTACTGATACAGTATCCATAAAGTTGACAGGGGCATTTTCTACTGATACAGTATCCATAAAGTTGACAGGGGCACTTTCTACTGATATTGTATAGATCTATAAAGTTGACAGGGGCATTTTCAACCCATACAGTATCTATAAAGTTGACAGGGGCATTTTCTACTGATACAGTATCTAAAGTTGACAGGAGCATTTTTCTATTGATATAGTATCTAAAGTTGACAGGGGCATTTTCAACCCATACAGTATCTATAAAGTTGACAGGGGCATTTTTCTACCAATACAGTATCTATGAAGTTAACAGGGGCATTTTCTACTGATGCAGTATCTATAAGCTGACAGTCTACATGGTAAATGGGAGCTGTTCTCTTACCCTGATGACACATTCTTGGCCAGAGAGTTGATGAAGAGATTGAACTGTGACCGCAGAGTGAACAGGTCATCTTCACGCTGCCGATTCAGAGCCTCTGCGTACTGTAGGCGATCTCGCAGGTCAGCAAAGCGCTTCTCCAGACCCTCCTCGTACTCCCTGTGCCCTGAAACGAGCCAGGATGTCAAGACTCTCGTCAACCACTTCCACGCATCTTTCAACACTAGCTCCACATGGGATAACTCTTAACTGGAAGATGAGTAATGAAGGAAAACTCTCAGATGTCTTTAAACTGAAGGACATTGATAGGAGTATAATCGTTGGAATGTCTCAAAGTTTACAAAGCCAGTCAGTGTAATTGTTGGAGTGTCTCAAAAGTTGCACAACTGGTCAGCGTAGTTGTTGGGACTGTCTAAAAGGCTACAAAGCCAGTCAGTGGAATTGTTGGACTGTCTACAAGGCTACACAGCCAGTCAATATACTTGTTGGACTGTCTCAATGGCTACACAGCTAGCCAGTCAGCATAGTGGTTGGAGTGTCTCAACGGTTACAAAGCCAGTCAATGCAGTTCTTGGAATATCTTAACCATTACATAGCCAGTCAATGTAATTGTTGGAGCATCTCAAAGGTTACACAGCCAGTCAATGTAATTGTTGGAATGTCTCAAAGGTTACACTGCCAGTCAATGTAATTGTTGGAGCATCTCAAAGGTTAGCTGGTTACACAGCCAGTCAGCATAATTGCTGGAATGTCTCAAGTCAAAGGTTACACAGCCAGTCAGTTTAATTGTTGGAATGTCTCAAAGGTCACACAGCCAGTCAGTTTTAATTGTTGGAATGTCTCAAAGGTTACACAGCCAGTCAGCATAATTGTTGGAATGTCTCAAAGGCTACACAGCCAGTCAGCATAAATGTTGGAATGTCTCAAAGGCTATAAAGCCAGTCAGCATAATTGTTGGAATGCCTCAAAGGTTACACAGCCAGTCAGCATAATTGTTGGAGCGTCTGAAAGGTTACACAGCCAGTCAGTGTGATTGCTGGAATGTCTCAAAGGCTACACAGCCAGTGAGTGGAATTGTTGGAATGTCTCAAAGGTTACACAGCCAGTGAGTGGAATTGTTGGAATGTCTCAAAGGTTACACAGCCAGTGAGTGGAATTGTTTGAATCAAGAATGTCTCAAAGGTTACACAGCCAGTGAGTGGAATTGTTGGAATGTCTCAAAGGTTACACAGCCAGTGAGTGGAATTGTTGGAATGTCTCAAAGGTTACACAGCCAGTGAGTGGAATTGTTGGAATCAAGAATGTCTCAAAGGTTACACAGCCAGTGAGTGGAATTGTTGGAATGTCTCAAAGGTTACACAGCCAGTGAGTGGAATTGTTGGAAAGTCTCAAAGGTTACACATGACAAAGAAGCAGATCTGGCAAAGACCATGGGTCATTACATTCCTGTTTGATGACATGATGGTGTCTGACCCACCTCATTTACTGCACAGGGAGAACGACCATCGAGTAACTCGTGGAGTGATCAACTCACCTCGTTCATCATACATGCAGAACAATCATCGTTTAACATGATAACTATGCCCCCATCACCTCCTTCAGTGTATGACAACACATCATCACACCTTTTTTACCTCGCTCACTGTGATGGGGAAAATCATCAAATTATTACAACTGGAGAGGTCCTCTCACTTCACTCATTTGCTGAGAAAAATATCATACAACACTTCATCTATGCCCCCCCCCCCCCCCCCCCACCTTACTCACTGTATGAACACAATCATCAGATGATACTGCTTCCTCTCACCTTGCTGAGTTGCTCATAGTAAAAGAACAATCTTCGTTTAACACTAGGCCCTTTCACCTTGCACTTAACACTAAGCCCTCTCATCTCGCTCACTGTACAAGAACAATGGAACCAATATTAACACTAAGCCCTCAAACCTCATTCAATCCACAAGGACAATGATCATCACATCACTGTCACTAAGCCCTCAAACCTCATTCAATCCACAAGGACAATGATCATCATATCACTGTCACTAAGCCCTCAAACCTCATTCAATCCACAAGGACAATGATCATCATATTACACCAAGCCCTCTGATGTCATCCATTGTACAGGGAGAACAATCATCACATGAACATTGAGCCTTCTCACCTCACTCATTGTACTGGGGGAACAAACATCACATGCACATTAAGCCCTCTCACCTTGCTCATTGTACAGGGGGAACAATCATCACATGAGCAATGAGTCCTCTCACTTTGCTCACTGAATAGGGAGAACAATCATCACATGAGCAATGAGCCCTCTCACCTCACTCGTTGTACTGGGGGAACAAACATCACATGAACGTTGAGTCCTCTCACCTTGCTCACTGAATAGGGAGAACAATCATCACATGAGCAATGAGCCCTCTCACCTCACTCGTTGTACTGGGGGAACAAACATCACATGAACGTTGTGTCCTCTCACCTTGCTCACTGAATAGGGAGAACAATCATCACATGAGCAATGAGCCCTCTCACCTTGCTCATTGTACAGGGGTACGAAATCATCACATGAACGTTGAACCCTCTCACCTTGCTTATTGTACAGGGAAACAATCATCACATGAACATTGAGCCCTCTCACCTCGCTCATTGTACAGGGAGAGGAAGACGATGGCACAAACAGCAGCAGGGCAGGGATAATAAGCGCATTTTTCAGTTTGAAGCGCATCCGAAAACCGATTCCCACAGGTCTGTACCGGAAAGTCCGCTCCGGTTCAGATCCGTCTTGAGTTCACTTGACACTTCTGCAAAACACTATTGGATGGAAACACCAATTTAAAAGAAAAAGTAACATGGAATTTGAAAAAGAAGAAAAAAAAACAGAGTCAATTCCTGAAGCAAGAAGATCAGTCTACGCTATTTTTTAAACAGTCCCAATGCAAGCATATATAATGAAAGATGAACATCAAATGTTATACAAAATTCAAAATTTAAAAAAAAAAAAAGGTTGACCAAACGATCTTCATGGAACTTTGAATGTTGTGCAACTCAGCACCCCCACAATTTGTCAGATTATATTGAGCGAGTCATCAAATGGCATCTACCGTGAAGCTCTTTTGACTTTTAACATATATACACATAGGAAAGGCAACTGTGACCAGTACGTAGCCTGCACAAAACATCCTCGGCACAGAGTCCTGAGATCAATTAAATGAAATTCTTCAGTTCAGTGGTTTATTTATTTTAATGTTTGTTCACCATTGATGATATTAATTATTAGAAGAAAAATAATTTAAAACGTCATCTCTAACTAACAAAGCTTAACCTCAAAGATAAAAAATTCTTTATCTGGGTAGATTTGAAACAGTTTCAATTCCATTTCTCCTGCCAGAGGTTGTGAAAATGACTTTGAACTTTCTACCAGATCAGAATACAATCAATCGATCTGACACTGTTTACTGGTGGCATTTTTCGGCAGTCTGGTCAACAGTCTTGTAGCCTCCAAACCCAACGCATGGCAAATCCAAGGAAGAACTCTTTTTGCTGTTTTGTTCTCATCATCACCACCCTTTCATCATGATTTCAGTGTGGCCTATGCTGCTCATTCCTACCACCATATACGCAGCCATAACCTGATTCATTGTATTATAGCCCCAGTACCAGCAGCCCACAGCCCCCATGGAGCTGTCACCACTGCGACACCAGTGTTGCCATTAGGTAACCGGCTTGTGGAGAAATGCACTAGCGACTACTACCATTAACAATAGTACCATGTCAGTTCAGTGATCTTCACTGGAGCCTGTTCTGATCCAACATACATGATGCGCATCTATTTAACCCCCTTATTCAGGACAACAATAGATTAAAGGCAAAGCCAGACTGAAATTAGCATTCCTCTCTGGAAGGCATCCACAGACAGTCCTCATGAACAGGCTGATACCGTCAACTTTGACACAAACCCACTTAAACCATTGACAGAAGGCACCCACAGACAGTCCTAATGAATATGCCCATACCAACAACTTTGACACAAACCCACTTAAACCATTGACAGAAGGCACCCACAGACAGTCTTAATGAGTGTGCCAATACCAACAACTTTGACACAAACCCACTTATGCCAATGACATGAACAGGAAATCTAAACTGGGGTCACCATAATAATAACATGAACAGCCACAACATTTGACTTTTTTTTCCCCTGTGATGATCAATAAGATGCTGCCGTTCATTACTGTTTTTTATTGGTACGACCTTGCCAACCACGCAAAACCTTTTCAGGGTTGTAAAACTCATAGAAGAAAAACAAAAACAAATGAACATGCCACAAAAATAGGTTACATCCCGGCCCCAAAACACAACAAATGCAAATCATTACCCTGTAAAAAGCCTTGTGGCCGGTCAAAGTACACTGAAAGAGCGCTGGGCGTTCTCCCTCATTTCTCATGCCCAGGCTTTTTCTTTTTTAATTTCATTTATGAAAAACTTTTAAATACCACCAAAAAAACACAAAAACAAACAAAAAAAAAACCCTGTGTGCATGTACACACTGCAGCTGGACAGCACATATAATCCATTCTGGGCAGCATGTTCAATTTTCCCTACCTAGTCACCATATCACACAAAAAGAAGGCTGCCACATCATCATGATTTGATCAGAGAAAATAAGTGAAAAAAAAAGGTTTCCACAACAAAGACAGGAGAGTGGTCCATCTATGCAGAAGAAAAAAAAAAGTACATTACTACTTTAACGAAAGACATTGTTTTAAGGGCAAAATCAAAGAGTAACAAAGACATTGTTTTAAATTTAAGGGCAAAATCAAAGAGTAAACAAAGACATTGTTTTAAGGGCAAACTCCAAGAGTGTGGCAGAAAAGGGGAACTTACTAGCACCTGAACTTCCAGAGGGCAAGGGAGCTGTCTGTGTCAATCAAGACCTCATTGCATCCTTCTGGGGACACCTCAGTCTACATTATGACTATCCTGTTTTCTGTGTGTATCAAATGTAAGGGACATAATCTTTGGTGAAAGCTCTCTTTCACCACAATTTCAGGGCACTGCTGTCTCTGCTGTCTCCCGCAGGACATCAGATATTCTGTGTCCAAGAACAGCTTCAAGTCAGCTTTCAAAAATCAATGTGTGTGTGTGTGTGACTAGTAGTGAGAGAGAGAGAGAGAGAGAGAGAGACAGAGAGAGTGTGTGTGTGTGTGTGTGTGTGTGTGTGTGTGTGTGTGTGTGCGTGCGTGCGTGCGTGCGTGCGTGCGTGCGTGGGTGCGTGTGTGTGTCTGTCTGTGTCACTCTGTGTGTGTGTGTGTGTGTGTGTGTGTGTGTTGTGTGTGTGTGTGTACGTATGTGCATGTGTGTGTTCTCCTGTTTTCCCTACCAATACCATGACCAGCTTATCTTGTTTGCGAGCCATTTGGGTTGGGGTTACCATTGGTCATAAATGAGTGTTGACATGTTTGCACAGTTGTGTGTGCATACATGTATGTGTTGTGGGTGGTAACGGATGGTTAGTATATATATATATACATATATATATATAAGTTTAAAAATATGATTAAAAAGGAGATTAAAAAAAACACCAACAACAAACTTGTTTCAAGCTCTCTGCTCTCTTCAGGGTGTTTATTTTGGGCACGCTACCGGTGTTATATATTGTGTGAGTGTAAGCGTGAGTTCTGCATGTGTTTCACGTGGCCTGTATCTTTTTACAATTTTGGTTTTTTTGGGGGGTGCGTTCAGGGAGGGTGTGTTAAGGAATGGTGTGTTGACAAGAATTTCCATTTGTGCCTGCAATTGTTTATTATCTCAACTTTTGAATTCAGAGTTGCTAGATGAGGTTTGCATAACATCAGCCACTTTTCTGTAGAACATAGGTTGCTTTTTTTTTTTAGAGATATTATTGTATGGTGCTGCTCTTTTTATAATTTTCCATGATATATTGTAGTCTATTTTTTTATCTGTAAGTTTCCAAATGTATGTGTGTGTGTGTGCGAGTGTAAGGTGTGAGTGGGGGTGTGTGTCAGAGAGAGAGAGAGAGAGAGAGAGGGGCGACGTCGGGGGAGGAGAGAGAGAGAGAGAAAGAGAGAGAGAGAGAGAGAGAGAGAGAGAGTATGTGTGTTTGTATGTTCCTTTACCTGATTAAAGTGTGGGCTAAATAGAAGATGGGTTGTAGTGAACTGTGTTTACAAAATAAACCTTGTTTTTAGCTCACAACAATGGAATAAGCAGTGGATGGTTATCTTCAGCACCAGTGTGCAATGCGAAACAAGAGATATTGGTAAGCTTTTAACACTGATATGTTTCAGCTCCGTTTTATTGGTAGTTTCTAATATAACATTCTTAAAGTGATATAGGTATATTATTATTCAGGATGACAATTTGTATTGTGTAACATGTGAGTGGAGTTGTACTAATGGTTTAGCTTAAGCCCTTTACTGTTATTGTGTGGCAGCTTCTATGACTTTTCTGTGTGCCATTGCTGATGTTTTGCGGGTTCTTGTGACTATGTAATTTTAACCCATAACTCCAAAAATTATTTAGAAAATGAAAGTTTTTAGGGCGGAATGTCAGATTATCTAAGGATTTCCTCTGTCCCCCTCCCCTACGCACACCCCAAGTTGGCGTGTGTGTGTGTGTGTGTGTGTGTGTGTGTGTGGGGTGGGGTGCTTTTTTATATATGTAAAAATAAGGATAGAGCGGGTGACCTAAGATAGTATGTTGTGTGTGTGTGTGTGTGTGTGTGTGTGTGTGTGTGTGTGTGTGTGTGTGTGTGTGTGGTGTGTGTGTGGTTGTGTGTGTGGGTGGGTAGTTAGTTTGTTGTGCGTGTGTGTGTGGTTGGGTGGTGGGAGTGTGTATTTACATGATTGTTTGTGTTGCAGATACTGACGAAGCCTAATAAAAAGCGAAAGCTTTTTTAAAAAAGACATGAAGAGTGTGTGGCTGGTGTGCCTGCTTTTTATTATTTTTTTATTTTTTTACTTATATATATATATATATATATATATACACCCTGACTTCCACAGAACTGATGTCGTTTTCTGTTAAAGCATTATGCCAGAACAAAAACTGAATTTCTACTTGACTCATTAATGAGAAAACAGAGCTCTGACAGTCCTCATAAAACATGCCAACCGGCACATAGACAGAACTTTAAGATAAATCAGAACACAATTCTGCTCTCTAACCAATTCCCAGATTCAGGGAAAAGCTTGCACAAAGCCTCCTGTGTCAACCTCTCCCCTCTCTCACCAATTATCTAAAAATTTGTCCACTGGCCATGTCAAGCATTTGTCCCTGAACTTGGTCCGGCCCTAAATATGTTAATATCACCCACTTTGCACATGCCACGTTTAACTTTATGGGATCCGTGATCAGACAACCATCTGCGCTTCGCCAAGGCCAACACGAAGGGTCAGGGGTGGGGGATATACCGGTATCATATGCAGTTACCAGCTGGATCCAACCTTGCTGCCCATCTGACTGTAACATGTTGAAAATTCCAACCGCTAGACGGTCAAGCAATTTAGTGACAAAGCTGTTCTGTACAAGATATGCACTGAGGCAAAAGACAATACCAAACCTGACTGTGTCTACATACTAATACACTGACAGTACAGGAGTTCATGTAGCCATATAAGGAATTTGTTTTTGCAAAATACTTGTATAGCTTGGAAAACTATTGTATTAGGATGGTTAGTATTATCATGGCACAGCTATGTTCTATGCATCTTTTCAATATTTATGACATTGGCATTAACCCAACCAGACAGATTCAAACATCTACATGAGTGGTCAGGAAATACAATAGCCATTAGCAGTCACAGACACATTCTTCAAGTAGATAAACTCATCTGTGTAGTTCCAGCCCTCCCTGGAGATTTCATCACACACTGGACTAAGGGGAGGACAAGGAAATAGCTAGGACCAAAACATTCCACCAAATAGTCAAAAACGGCCGTATTCCTGCCCTGGTAATTTTAACAGCTTATAAAGTATGTGACATTTGATCACATATCATGCTTTATGAGCAGTTTTCATGCAATTCACACACACACACACACACACACACACACACACTAAAATACCAATCTTAAATGAAATAAAAATCATGTTTTAAAAAGGGAATAAAGTTTTGTAGAACCAGAAGCATCCATTCCGTCCATGGCTACCATCTGGTTACTTTTCCCCAGTCCTAATAGGGTGGCCTGCAGGGCAGTAAAAGCTATGTCATAAAGAGGACTGTTGCTAATCAGGCAAAAGCACTATTATCACAAACCTACAGCAACAAAGTTCTACATTTTGACCTTTGTAGAAACTCTAGGCTGTTGGAAATCCACTGCCCAGTTCAATGGCCAGACTTTCTGACACAGCACTGTAGTGATGACCTACATCAATAAGACAAAATCTTCCAGTATCCAAAGATAAGCCTGTGAATCTTGAGGTTTGGCTTGGTGGAAAAGGATCAGTGCTATGTTCCGAGGTAAAGCAGGATGATACTGCCAGGGAGTGGTGAACAGGCCTTGTAAAAATGCCTCCAACACCCAATATATCAAGTATCAAGTATTACTAAGTTATTAGTATCAATTTGCTGCCCAGGGTGAAATTTGAATACTCTGCAACTAGTGTAAGAGTTCTGAAAATCTTTTTTAAATGATTCTGCTGTCACACAAACTTTAAAATCAACCATTTTAAACAAAACGTTTTTGTCAGAAAGAATAACAAGCTTTTAAAGATCAGCAAAGATAATTATACAATCAGTAAAAAAAAAATCTTAATATTCATGATTACATTATTTCAATGTGTCAGATTACAAATCTGTGAGACAGAATCAATGTGTGAGTGAGTGAGTGAGTGTGTGTGTGTGTGTGTGTGTGTGTGTGTGTGTGTGTGTGTGTGTGTGTGTGTGTGTGTGTGTGTGTGTGCAAGACATAAAATGACTGGGAGAGACATAGAGGGTGGGGGGGGGGGGGTGGGAGTGAGGGATGTGTGTGTGTGTATACGTGCGTGCATGCATGTGTGTGTGTGTGTGTGTGTGTGTGTGTGTGTGTGTGTGTGTGTGTGTGTGTGTGTGTGTGTGTGTGTGTGTGTGTACATGTGCGTTAACATGTGTGCATGCACGAGTACACGT
>JADBJO010006197.1:76699-84199 GCA_016801955.1 Conus betulinus
CAAAAGTTGTGTTTATAACAGAATTCATGGAGAATATCTTAAATATGTAAATACTTGTCCTCGTTACATTTCCAAAATAGTAACAAAACTCAAGTTAAATGCATGGAACACAAAATATTCTTGCCATGTTCTTTGTACTTGTGGTAAGCCTGTTTCAGTGCATCATCTATTGATGGAATGTTCTGTCTTAACTCCAATGATCTATAAAGAAAATTCTACTGACATCAAAGTCCAAGATATCAGTCAAATATTGTCCAGCCCTCCTATCATAAACATTGCTACTATTATCACACAATCTACAATTTCCAAGTTGCTTTGATGCGTTTTTTTTGTTTGTTTGTTTGTTTTTTTTTTTAGGCTAAGCATTGTTAGATAGTAATGACGCTTAGATTTTTTCTTCGTCTAATATCATCAATGGTGAACAGACATTAAATAAACCACTGAACTGAACAGCTCCGAAATACTGAAAACAAAACTAACAAGCAGGTATATATATATATATATATATAGGGACTCTGTGCCAAAATCTTTTGGGAGAATACATAAAAGAGTGCATACTTACAGCATACACAATATGAACTTTGAAAGATGTACCCTTGTTCGAATAGTTAAAGCCTGAAGTCGTGAAACGCTCGAAATGCCGACATCTCAAAACGGACAACCTGAACCAACCCTACTTCAGCAAGCATAGCTGCTAGCAAACAGAGTTGAAACAACTTAAAACCACACACAATTTGTGTTAAAAAACATTTGTCTACTACATGTAAAAACCCAGAACACTAAATGTTTAAATTTACTTCGTACTGGGTGCAGATACGAGCCCGATGACACGCGTCATGTGCGTTGTAATATTTCATGCTAAGTTCACTTGCCATTTCCATCGTCTGCTAACAATCAAAATCTTCAGGAAATGACTGCATTGTTTTTTTCAAACTACTGCATCACGGGAGAATTATTTCATGTTAATGATATAAATTCTGTTTCCCATTTGATTGGACAATTTTGCAAGGTTGTCAACATTTTTGTAATATATGACGCGTGTCATAATGTTCAATAAAATCAATATTGCAAAATTCAGTTGTGTTTTCACATTTGATCTACATCCGGGTACTCTCCATCAACCACATGGGACACTCATGGAAGTCGCCATTTGCATTAGCAGACGGGCACGCCAGTGGAAAGGTACGTGGTAAACTTCTTGTGAACGCTGACACGTGTCATGCTAAATGATGATTGTCATCAATTATGTAGACATTTTCCTCATTTCTACACATGGTAACTAATGTAAAGCCTTAGTTTTCTTGCATAAAGCAGATTCAAATCTTTAGTTGCAAGATTTTTCGAGTGCTGTGATCAGAAACACTTGCTCTGGCAGTTGAATAGTCGCTTTCGTTCGATTACGCAACTGTGTAAGACTGATGTTTGTCATCACTTCAGAAAATGACGTCCGTCATTAAATTTTCTTGACTAATTGACAAAGATTGATATTTTTTTTTTTATTCTATGAAGCTGATTTATTACTAATCTTGCCTTTATTTTTAATCACCTTATTATGAAAGGTTTCTATAAGTGCATGATAAAAAAAAGACAAATTTTATGGAACTTGTCTTCATTTCTTTGAGCTATTAATACAGCTTTTTTATTAATGGGGGGGGGTGGGGATTTGTATGCATGTCTGAGCGTGTGGTTTGGAATGATCAAAGTTTCTCTTTTTTTTTTCCAGACCAGATGGCGAAGGCATATAAACTGCATATTTCATCAGATGGGGGATCTGAGAAGCATGCTGAGCGACAGAATACTGACCTCAAAGCCCAAAAAGATGCTGACAGAAGAGCAAGAAACTGAGCAGCTGTTGAAGCCTATAGAAAGCAGCTGAAAGAAGATCCTGACTGCTATGGAGAACTGAAGGAGCAGAACGTGTGCATGTACTAGGTTTGATGGGAGATGTGTGTGTGTGTGTGTGTGTGTGTGTGTGTGTGTGTGTGTGTGTTTGTTTTTTTTTTCCCATTTTCAAATTATTGATTTTAAAGTCCCATCTTGTGGATATTTTGTCAACAAAACATTTGATTACTAAATTGAACAACACACAATATTGTTATACCTAGTCTCAGTCTTTATTTTGAAAAGGTATCGCGGTTGGACTCTAGCATTAAAGTTGTAGGGGTTTTTTGTTGTATGATCAAAAACTTATATCCAGTTGGATGATGTCAAGATCTACCCACTAAATATGTAAAATGTCTATTACTGTAAAAAAAAACAAAACCAAATAACCATTACAAAAAAAAAAAAAAAAAAAAAAAAAAAGAAAGCTGTTACACTATCATGTTTCTCTGTCTTGCTCTCAAGCTCTATCTTCAGTGCAGGAGTGTGCACGTACACATTGCACCATATTACGCCAAGCGAAGTTTGTTTGTGAATATACTTTTCCATGACTGGAGTTGAAAGCTGCAGTTAAAGTTAAGTACCAGTCCAGGGTAAACTTTGCTGTATGTTGATTATCGTTCTTTTGAACATATTTTTGAGATTTATGTAAACCTGACGTTTGTCATATTTTTCATTTTGCTGCAAAAGACAGCAACTGTATGGAAAGTAAACATTTACATGAAAAAAAATATTTGCTTGCATGTTTTTCTTGGATGAGAGCATTTTTCTGTTGTTCTTGAATGGAAATCCTTTGTTCAGTTAAAAGTTCTAAAAAAATGTTATGACTGACATCAGCGATTACAACAAAATGACCTTGTAATACCTGTATTATTGACTGGTACCAGTATTTTCAGGTTTTGCTCATAAAAACATTCTTATTTTCTAGATAAAGTGGATTTTTTTTTTTTGAGCTTCAATATAAAAAATGCGACAAAAACAGATGGTTGTGTTGTAATCGCTGATGTCTGTCATACTTCATGAAATGCAACATGATTTCAATTTACTCGAAAACCAGTCACAATATTGTCTTGCCTTTTCACACATTGATTATTTGGTATGGACCTTTCAAAAAT
Organism: Conus betulinus; assembly: GCA_016801955.1. NCBI lineage: Eukaryota > Metazoa > Mollusca > Gastropoda > Neogastropoda > Conidae > Conus > Conus betulinus. Next base: position 79,696 of record JADBJO010006197.1, read on the forward strand.
ATGCATTCCACTTGTTCATCTGACACCCTTCATTTCACCACCCCTTTGTCCTCTTCTCTTGCACACCTTTTGGCACAGAGTCCCACACACACACACACACACACACACACACACACACACACACACACACACACACCAACTTGGGGTGTGCATGGGGGAGGGGGCATGAGGAAATCCGAGATAATTTGACATTCCACCCTAAAAACTTTCATTTTCTAAATAATTTTTGGAGTTATGGGTTAAAATCACATAGTCACGAGAACCCGCAAAACATCAGCAATGGCACACGGAAAGTCATAGACGCTGCCACATAATCCCAGTAAAGGGGTTAAGCTAAACCATTAGCACAACTCCACTCACATCTTACACAATGTAAACTGTCATTCTAGATAATAATACACTATACCTATATTACTCTTAAGAAAGTTATAATAAAAGCTACCAGTAAAACGGAGTTTAAAACATCTCAGTGTTAAAAGCTTACCAGAACCCCTTGTTTCACATTGCACACTGGTGCTGAAGACAACCATCTATGGCTTGTCAAATTGTTGTGAACTAAAAACAAGGGTTTTTTGTAAACACACTTCACTACAACCTATCTTCTATTTAGCCCACACTTTAATCAGGTAAACGGACATAACCACATACTCTCTCTCTCTCTCTCCTCTCTCTCTCTCTCTCTCTCTCTCTCCCTTTCCCCCGCCCCCGCCCCATTTGTCTCCCCCGACCCCCACCCCCTCTCTGTCTCCCCCTCTCTCTCTCTTGATCTCTCTATATTTTTTTTTTATTGACACACACACACCCCACACACCGCACACACACACACATACACACTCCCACATACCCACACACACATACTCACCCACACTCCACCCCACATTCCACACATTAAACTCATTCACCTTCACCACATCCAATTTAAGCCTAACTGGAATCATGGCTGGAAGAGAAGGGAAAAGGAGCAACTGTGGAAGGAAGGAACAACCAACCAGGGGAGGGGGGGGGGGGGCGTACCTCAAACCAACAGTAATTAAGAAAACATTCATTGGTACTTTCAAAAAAAAAAAAAAAAAAAAAAAAAAAAAAAGGGGGGGGGGGGGGGGGGGAATTTTTAGAATTACAGTAAGCACAAAAAATATCATCTTTGTTCTAAATTCTAATAATAATAATTTAAAATGTATTTAAAAAGAAAAAAAAAATCCTATACATCCAATCTGGAGTCATCTCAGATTTTTCATAATATAATACTTTCTATCATACTTCCCCCCCTCCACCGCTCCCCCCTCCACACCCCCACACCCCTCCCAGCAAGTGATAGGGACCATCTCAACTCCTCCACCCCTCCACTCACTCAGAACTGAATTCTCTTTTTCATAACTGAAGCGAAATCTTTCCTTTCATTCCCTCCTGTTGACAATGTGCCCAAATTAGCCTGCCAATACAGTTCTCTTTCTAGCAATTTTTCTGTGCTCCACACATGCTCAATTGGTATATAATGTTCAGGAACATAACATTCTGATCTTGAGGGTGCTTTTCACTTGTCATGTACAGTTGCATCACATGTGGCAAGTGAAAAGCACCGTCAAGATCAGAATGTTATGTTCCTGAACATTATATACCAAGTGGAGTGTGCATTTACATGACTTTGTGTTGCAGATACTGACGAAGCCTAAATAAAAGGCGAAAGCTTTTTAAAAAGACATGAAGAGTGTGTGGCTGGTGTGCCTGCTTTTATTCTTGAACCGGAGAGTGGAACTGGAAGTGGATGTTTTTTCAACAAATCAAAGCAAACATTACATTTACAAACCTTCCTGCACCAAGCAGCACAGTAACACCAACAGTACTAACACAATACATGCAGAACACCCACATCCACTTCTCACTACTTCCCATCCCTCTCTCCACTTTTTTTCCTTTCCTTTATAATTTCTTTCCTTCTCCTCTTTTGTCTACTATCTCAACTGTGAATAGGCAATTTTTTTTCTAAGTGATGTTCACATTCTTTCTTCTTCCCCATCCACCCACTCCCAATCTCTCTCTCTCTCTCTCTCTCTCTCTCTCTCTCTCTCTCTCACACACACACACACACACACACACACACACACACACACACACACACACACACAGGTGTGCACACACACAAACAGGTGTGCGCACACACAACACAATGTGATAAACATGCACAGTGTCCAGTAAGCGAAAAGTACAACTGAAGTAATTCAAGGTGCTTACTAAGGACTGGTTAAAATTGCATGAAAGCTCTGAGATATTTAACTTAAAGTTTGTTGTCTCTACTTTTTGCTGCCAGGGACATGTGTCCCATTATGACTGGAATTAAATCTGAAGCTCTGTACACGTGTTTGTTTTGTTGTAATACATGTTTCACTGCAAAGGGATTGCAGCAGCAGTTGTTTTTATAGCAGAAGACAAGTAACATTACTAACAAAGCAAAGTACTTGGGATGATTTAATTGTTTTTTTCTTAAAAACACATCTATGGCAAACTGGCTCCTAAGCCCAAGTTCTGAATTCTTTCCTTATATGTAAATTTCTGTCTTCTACTACTGGTCCTTTCTTGAGTCCATCTTCTGAACTCTTTCATCACAGTTCTATTTACTCACTTCAATTCCTTCTTTAATTATTTAACTTTAACTCCTATGCACTATGGTCTCATCCCTAAAGTGCTGTTGTAAACATCAACATGGTCTAGTTCACTATACACACAGTGAGGCCTCTTTAATAAAACTGAAACCAACAGTCAAACAGATAAACTGGAGAACAAATTCTCCCCAAAGAAGGTACATGTATCTACTGATCATGAATACTAGTACTGTAATTTAACAACATGGCCCTCTATTCAAATCAGTTCATTCTGTACTCAACCTTGAGGTTTCTGATGGCTTTGTTACAATAACCTACAAATGTACAAATTATACTAATTATACTTATAGTCATTTCTTTCATAAAGACTAATCAAGCTGATCAGTCTTTCACTGCACATATTGAGAAAAACCATTTTCAAACAACTGTAATTTAGCTCTACTTCATCAAGGTCAGGGGATACGTTGCTCGGGATAACTCAGCTAATGTCAGCACAGCATGACTGCAGTGAATTCATGGCAGCTGTTTCATGAAAAATTACAACAGCCAACAGTCATGTGGAGTACAAAAGAAAAAAAAAAAAATAATAAAAAGAAATTTGGAAATCTACTCATCACAAACTTTTACACAAACTAACAAAGCATTTCTCATCTTGTGCTGCTGAAAGATGAAGTTTGGAGTGGCTGAACTTCACTGAAAATCAGCAACACACACACACACACACACACACACACACACACACACACACACACACATGCCCTACTCAATTTTTACCCGTAGTACTGTAAGTACTTTAACAAGGACTGACGAGAGCTGGCTTGCCCATCCAGGATATTAAAATTTTGAATGATCATTCTTCCTCTTTGGGTGGGTTTGTTTGAACGCAACGTCATATTTCGATTTCATCAAATTTCAAACATTACTATATCTTTGGGAAAAAAAAATACAAATAAAATAAAGGCGTTCTGGCTTTCGCTACGAGAGCTGTTAATCTTCCCACAATGACACTTGACAGTGAGTGACTGACAGCCACAGACTATACAGTCTTCGCTACAGACTACTGAGCATCTAGTACTAAGTCACACATCTCATCTGATCTATCGCAGAGATTTTGACAAAACGCCGTTCCTTGGGCGATCGAATACTGTGGCTTCTTTGCTGTTGTAATCTAGCATGCTTACCTTTTAGGTCATCACATACACTGTGGTACTTTATCCGGTTTAGCTGGGCATTTAGTAGCTTCAGGCTATCTGAGTTCTTTCCCAACTTCTCTACAACATCCGACAGCGTACACACCCTTGTGATGGCGCTTTAATCAGAACAAGGGAAACCACGCTGGTTTCCTGTACTGTCCGATGGATATCTCCAATAGGCGAACATTGTTTCCTTTAACAATGAAGACAAGAAAAGACAACTCCATTATCCCCATGCAACCATGCGGAGGTCCCAGTGCGACTAAATTAGTTAACATTTTTAATAACTTAAGACGATGATTAGAAATAGACTAAATGTTACCCATAAACAACGGGTTAAATCTGCATATCATATGCATATATAACCACTGGATATCTAAATCATCTAGCATGTGTAAATACCTTTTTTTTGTAGTTTTTTGACTGACATCAGTGCACTATAGGAAAAGTACACATGATAACTCATATCTACATGAAAATATTTATAGACAGAAATCAAATCATAGTATGCTAATATGCACAATATCAGAGCACACAGTGCCGTCTACTATTCACACGCTTTTCTTTTCTTGTGAGTCAGTGTTGTGTTATTGTTGTTGTTTTCCCGGGCATCTTAGAAAAATGGATAGGGCTACATATCACCCATGACTCCGCAAAAATATCATCCTAAGATTCATTGAAGACCAATGTAAGTTATCATCAGACACGTCG